>JAQNCA010000024.1:22137664-22151341 GCA_029783725.1 Acanthurus tractus | reverse complement strand
TATGACCTCCAGAGTAATCAAACTCAGATCAGGAGTCATTAAACTTACTTACTGTTACAAAAAAACAAACAATACATGCCATTAAAAAACTGAGTCTTTTGCATCTCTCTTTTTCCACCTAGCAAGTCAACCTAAACATATTAACTCCACCAATGTAAATATCCAGTGAGACTAAGAGCAGCTGCAGAGCCTCCTTGTCTAGCTAGACAGCTCTGGCAGTAAGACAAATTCCTATCATCCATTGTTGAGTTTTCCTTTTTACTCCGAATGGCTGTGAGGCCTTTTAACCAGCAGCTGCAATTAACATGTCATTTCTTGGCTGTCAAATGCTGTGTGTGTGTGTGTGCCCATACTGGTGTAATAGCAAAATTATAATTTAGGCCACAAACGCAGCGTTCATGGTCATGAATGAAAAGTGAATCTTTTGGCTCGTTCCAAGTTCTTCTGCTCTTCATTTCTTACCTTCTGTTCATTTTGATGACATGCCAGGAAAGACATCTTGATTCAGTCCTTTCCTTCACTTATATATACTACATTAATAAAGACAAGCTATGTGTTGATCTGTTTTGTGTAACGTCACATGTATTGATTTACTACCTAATAGTTTGAAGCTGATGTTAAACCACATGCAATGTTCATACCACAATGACAGTCGGAATATTGTTGGTAATAAGAACTGTTACATAGAACTGACAACAATGTTTATGACTGACAAGTCACAGAAATGATTAAAAATGAAAAAAAAATCTGTAATCCTGTAAATCCTGGTCATTAAGGATAGGTCAAATATTAAACTGACGTTTTCATGACTAATAATATCATTATTTACCCTACCTCCGTTATAGATTACTCAACATATCCTATAGTAACTTATATGAATCCAGTAAAAATTGATATTTTATCAGTAGAGTGACAGAATATAAAGACTTTGTCATTTGCTTTGACAAGTAACTTGCATTCAAGACATCACCTGAGCAAATTTTCTTGTGAACTGCATCAAAGTATACAAAGACATCTTTCCAATGAGTAGTTGGAAAAGGGTGATCAAAGCAGTTTTTATGCTGGTTCTGGATCATAATTATGGTCTCTACAGGCATGCCTCTGTCTGCACACTCAGTTGTTAGACTCTGTATATGACTCAGCCATCAAATTCATTATGGGTGATAGCTATCACACTCATCATTTTGTCCTATATTAAAAAGGTTGGCTGTTCTTGTCTGTCTGAAAGATAAGGCAAGCACTGATATTTGTTAATCACCAATAGTCTTCTGGCAAACAACCATCTTACATTATATTGTAACTGAACTGGAATCTTGGTCATTATCTCACATGTTCCAGTGACAAACTCATGCCCCAGATTCCTTGCGACCACTCTGAGAAGGGAAAGTAAGCCTTTGGTTCTGGTGCCCCAAGCACCTGAAATAACCTTCAGCTTGTCCCTTGTGGTACAAAAATCCGTGACAGTGCTACCTGCCATCCTTTTTCCCATCACTGTAGACGAGTTTGCCCTTTGCCTTCCTCGAGAATGAAGTCACCACTTCAGGAAGCTCACCTGTGCCCGTCATGCCAAAGCCTCATTGCAGCTGCAGATCTGCATTCCTAACACTTTAATTGCCTCAGAGGTGGTATGCGGCTTTTGACAAAAAAAAACTGACGCATCAACCTGCTCAGGTTCTAGTGGTGCTCTATGGCCCCTTGATTCAGTGGAGGCATTTGTTGGTTGAGAGGCAGAGCAAAGTCAGGTTGGCATCTCTGCTTGGGTTGGTGATTGTGATGCTGGTCTGCCTTAATGGGAACTGGATCTCCATGAGCATCCAGAGCACCTCCCTTAAAGTGTTATCATTCAAGACATATTTGCTGTTTCCACTGACTTCAGCAAAGACAGTAAAGAGCTATGTTTCAAGTCAGTCAGTCCTAACTGCATGATGCTTCATGAGGACTGCAGCATGCCAATTCTCTGGTTGAACCCCTGCTTTGTTCCTGAAAACATTATTTTAACCTAAAATTAATTGAAAAAGTTTTTTACTTGGCCATGTTATTTCACCAAATATGTGTCAAACATAGTTAGTTTGCCCGGGAATTATGGGGTGTGGCCTGAAACTGAACTTATTGTTTGTTTTTCCCCTCCCTCTCATACACTGTGTAAGGGGTATCCATTATCAGCTTATGAATGGTGGAATTATGTCAACCATTTCTGGCATTTAATGGGGTGGACTGGGAAACAATTGGATGGAAAGTTAAGTGAAGACAGTTTCCCCAGTGACTGTGCTGCCTGCTCAGTCTGGACCATCAGCCAACATCAAAACAGTCTCCCATTTCTTATCTTCTGCAGGCAGCAGGCCTGCTTTTCAGTTAACTGTTGCAGTTGCCCACCCTCATTTAATGGCATTTGTTATTTCAATTCCACTCTTAACAGTCTCCTCTTCAAGTTTAGCTGAAAAAGAGGCAAAGTGCTGGCTACAATCTCTGCCTTTTACATTAGGATATTGACTTTCCATTCGCTCAGACTGTGGCAGAGATGCTCTGCAGTTTCTCTATTTTCTGAAGGTTTTTTTTTTCCCTCCTCTGTTTAGTGTTAAGCAGCTTGGCTATCAAAAGGTTTAGAAAGCAGTTTTGTTTGAATGTTCTGTTTCTGCATGTCCTGTAACCCTTGCACCATGTCACCAAGGACCTTCACTTCCACATCATTGCACTAGATATTAGAGTTTGATTTCTCTTGGAATATAATTCCATTGCACATGCTTTTTTGCTTAAAAAATTATACCACTGCTTTATCAAGAAAGACTTGTGAAGTTTAAAAAATAACCGTACTAAAGCATTAAACAGATGTACATGAAGCAGAACTGAGATTAGAATTAACATGCAGTATTATATACATACAATTAAGAGACACAGTATTAAAATATTAGCGATAGAAATCACAGTTTTTTCAGATGAACTACAGATAAATATTTATATCACGCAATTCCTCTCTTAATTTTAATCGTATATGGGTTCCTGTGGTGTTCCACTGTGAAATGGGGATAACCACCACCAGGATTGCTTACATGTGGGTTTTAGGATAAACTTTGGATTTCTGGATTAGCTTTGACATTAGTGAGGGTTAAATGCTTTCGTTCTGGATTAAATTGTTCCCTCATTCGTCTCAAACATTAAAATCAAATGTGTAGCTTTGCATGGGTAGAAGTAGCATTAAAAGCTTAGCAAATTTGCGAAGAAAAGACCAAATTAATGACCAATGCAGAAACCGAGACACGGTTTTTTAATTTACAGTACATTAAAAGGATTTAGTTAGAAAAGGCTTATTGATAAATGACAACCAAGCTTTATTTCTAATATACTCGTCATGTTCGTTCTGCTTAGAAATGTTGATCAACACACATACTTTTATGTATATTACACATCTGATAAGAATCTTGCATGCATGTATTTTCTATTATATTAAAATCAAATACGTTTTCCATCTTTCAAGTAACCTGCTTAGCTCTTTTGGTATACAGAGTGGTTTTTACATGAATAAGACAGATCTTATTTATACCCGATCACTACAGTGTTAGGCGGTGCTAATTATAGATAATACGATTGATCTTTTCTAATGGCCAAAGGAAGGTTGACAGGGACAGCAGGTAAACAATAGATAACAACTTCTTTTTAAATGTTAAAGTTGAGTCGATTCTGTACAGTTTAAACAGCTGTAGCCAGTGATGCCAACATGTGCTGCATGAATTATCACTTAAACATATTTCTGACATCTTGAAAATGTCTGCTTTCCTCAGTTACAGTTCTTGTGTATTCATTAAGACTAAATGGTGTACATTTTAACAAATCAATCAAAACCAGAATATAAATTTACATGGTCTTGATCTAATGATAATTTCCAAATGTCATTGTAGTTTGTAAAGTTATAGGTGGATTAAAAATAAGAAAACAAAACAAAAACAAACAAACTAAAATGTACAAATTGTGACCATTGAAGCATTTTGCAGAAAAACATGGAAATTGTTTTTACTAGTGGTTACAAAAATGCTTGAAGCTTAATTACTGATGACAATCAGGCAAAATAATTTGATTTACTTACCCAATAAAACTATTGCTTGCACCTAAACGCACATTACTATTCTGCACTCTGTTCGAGCGCAACAGGAACAGTCTCAGAAATGTTTGGTTGCACCTTGTTTATTACACAGCAGTTGCTTTACACATGCTGATTTACAAGTTGGCATGTTTTCAGGTGCAGTTGCTTTTGCCAGGAAGAAAGGTTTCAGTTTGGTTTGTGTGTTTTTTGTCAGCAGGATTAAGTAAAAACTGCTTCGATTTTGACAAAACATGTGGAAGTGTGTGGCAGATATAAATATTGGAGCAGATACAAGCCACTTGGCAGATACACAAGTTTTCTTAACCCATAAACATTTTAGAGAAGGTCTTTGGCAAGGGCAATATTCATGTTTTATCTGACATACATCTTAAAATGTAGGAGGCAGAAATTTACAATAAAGACAATATTCCAAGTTGCAGAAAAAGATCGTCTCAGTGTCTTGGGTAAAACTTTTTAGAAATCCCTTAGCATATGTAGATGAAAATGAAGTCTGTTTTCCTGTTTTTCACAGGTGTAAATTAAGTACGTAAAATATTTTAGATTTAGGAACACATAAGGCACACCTGTATCTTGATAGTCTTCCAAAAGTTTTAGACACATTTGTTGGGATTGTGTTTTCAAATTTGTGTATATCCCATAAGAGTGGATGATTTACATCGGTGGAGGCTTGTGCACTCTGAACCCTTATCAATGCTTTGATTGTAATGAGATGTAATTAGAAAAGTTTAAAAAAAGTCAATGTCCCATTGAAATGCTGTTATCTAAAATAAGAAATAAACGAAACTCCTGGTCTTAATTCAGAAAATTGTTTTTGACCCAATGGTTAAACAATCATACAAATAAACCCCAATCAATATCGGAAACCTTGCAAACTAAATCTACAGAGTAAAGCTAATAAGAAATGCTAATGAAGTTTATTGAAGCCAATTGCTTCAGAGTGATAGACTAACAAGCAGCCAAATAATCCACTATTTCACCAAATCATCTCAAACTTTTTCTAACACATTCAGAGAGACAGATGGAGACATGGTCAGACCAATTGATAGCTGAGATGTGTCTTTGCACCATTAGTCATGGCTGTCTCATGTGAGAGCCAAAAGTGAGAAAAAAACAAACAAACACAGTTTACATGCAGATACCACACAAAAAAACACATTGTTACTGACAAACAGAAAGCGTCAGGCTTTAATTTAACAGCAGTGCAGAAGAATTATATCACAACCTGATGCTAAACCTAATGTGAAGAAATACCACATTTATGTAATTAAATTCCCTTTATCCTAAAGCACTTAAGGAATTGGTTTCGACTCAATTATCAGTGAGAATCCTTGGCAATATTCCTTTTTCCTTTGTGCACTCTCGTCCAAAATTATTCAGAAATTATCCTCAGCAGACCTGTAAGGCAGCAGAAATGATTTTTCTGAACATGTAAAAGCCTTTCATTGAGGACATCGTTTCTGCTAATGACTTTGACTGATGTAAGAACCTTGATGTTCTCAGACTCGCAGTACATTCATGGAGGTCAAGAGTACTTTGTGTGCATACTATGTGTCCACATGTATTACATTAAAGTTGATAAAATGCATGCAGTACACTGCAAGGAAGGAAAAGTAAAATATATTAAAATGTTGAAATATTTCCTCTTCATCAAGGTACAGCACATTTCTTTTTCTTCTGAGAATGTGTTACTTCCTTTCGCAAGCTTTTCTTCTCTCTTTTCCTTGGTCCTCGGCATAACAAGAGAGGGTGATCAATCAGAACTAGGAACAAGTCTTTGAGGTGGATTTTGAGATATGCATCAAGTCGAACACTCGCTACACCTACACTTTAGCTGTCTGTACTCCTCCTGTATACCTCTGTGCACATGAGATATGCACCATTTTTCTTCTTTTCTAAGGGTTTTTTGTTGAGGGAGCCAAGCCAAAAAAGCAAGCCAAACTGGCATCACACAGTTGTATTAAACACTCTTGCATGTAAGAACTGAACACAAACAGGTCCCTATAACAAGGTAGCAGGTTTGTCTTGGTAAAAGAATAAAGTGGAGAGAATGATTTGTGTGCAAGTCTCTGTATTTACGCTGTGGTGCTGGACTTATCCACCTCCATAAATGTGTTAGAAAGAAGCATGTAGCAACTACTGCCGTTGCCAGTGTACATTTTTTATTGGCTTCTACTATTAAACTTACAAAAGTCTGATGTCTTGGAACCTTGATTTGCAACTTTCTGAAAATGCTGTGTTCCAAGTACTCTTGCTGATGGAAGTGGCCCAAATGTAACCTATTGTGCCAGGCAATTATCTTTAAATAAAGGAAAATATAAGTTGCAAATATGTCTGTAAACGAAAAAATAACCAAGAACGTAATATAAAATCTAATTTAAGTGGAAACCTTGTCAAAAAGTACAAGCTATTGCCATAGGAAATGACATTTTGGAGTAGATGTGTTTCCAAGGAGACCCTTCTCTGTTAGCCATGCAGTTGTCCAGCAATTTTGTAATCAATGTTCCGTGGCAGTGCAGTGTATTTTTGCATGGCTGTGTGCATGCATGTGTACGTATGTATGTATGTATGTGTTAAGAGGGTTCTGAAGGTGCATGTGCGGTTGTTATCAATTCACAGAAAGCCCTAGAGACTGTGCTATTCTAGATAAAAAGATCACTGTTGCATATTCAGATGATCTGTCCCACGGGGGTCATTAAAAAGCATGTTACGAAGGAGCTGGCAATCTCACACTGCTGTTAATGAGCTATGGTTATGGCTTTATTAAAACTAACACTTGTTAGCCTGTCTTTATGTGGACATCCTTTTGGAGGGTTAAAATGAAAAAAAAGGGAGAGAGATAGAGAGAGGAGATTTACATTGCTCTGCTCTCTGTGTCTAAGTTGGTTCAGTTGCACACAAAGGCAAATTTATGGACATGCACTCAGCTCACTGCCAGTCAGTGATGACAGACTTTTGAATATGCAGTGTGCATTAACTGTTCAGTGTCAGTACCAGCCCTGGTATTTTTGGAATGGATATGTGCTGCCAACCTCATAAGTGATATGAGACACTTGACAGCATTGTAATTCAGTGCGATGGGAAGCTAGCCATCCGCCGACTAGTGATAGAGCCCTAATTGTGGTGCAGCAGCTGAAAGCCTGTTGACAACCATTTCCATGCATTAGTGAGAACCACTGTACTTTAGTTCCATTAAAACAATGTCTCTCCAGCTACTCCTGAGCTAACAACAGTGCACTATATTTTGAATCTGATAAAGTGAGATTAGAAAACTTGTATTCAGATGAACTAACATACAAGTATGTGAAACATGTAGTAAAAGTGTCTGTAAACAAATGAATGGATAATTTAACCTTCAAGAGTTGCTGTTGAGCACTAAGCATGATCTGCTTAACATTTAACGCTTGCTGTCCAAAGAGCGTGGTTTGTTTTCATTTTTTAAATTTTTTTTTCATTCATTTCGACTTCTTTATTGTGTGAATCATCTTGAATTTGAGCATCTAAGTGACTTAAGCAGAATCGTGAAAGCATATGGTGAACTCATAAAGCCTATTTTTCCAGTTTCTGTGTTGGCAGTGCAAATCTCTTTACCTTCTGCACTCTTCTTTTTGATCTCCTCTCTCTCTTCCTACCTGTGTGTTTGCGTTCTGGTGCACTGAGTTTCACTGTTTCCTCTTGGGGAAAAGTAGAATGAGAGAGTAACATCTGGTGGGGTTATGTCAACCTGTTGTTCAGTCTACTGCAAGTTCTCTTACTGATACATTTCACCACAAGCTATTTTTACTTTCAACATAACCAGTGAAGACAAAATAAAGTTAACCTTTATGCAGCTTTGAGTCAACATTTTTGTATGTATATCCACATTTTTCTTGGTTTATGCATCCACCTTTGTTCATAATAACTATGTAAGCAAAATAACAATGTCTGTGAAACAATCTGCCTGAATAAGCAGCCTTGCTGGCTTACACTCAATATACCTTGGCTGAATTTAGTGGAACAGACAGCGGAGACAGATTGGAGACAATCGTTTGACATCTATCATTTAGAAGATAATGAATTATATTTGAATAACTTGGTTGGCTTTTCAGCAAGATATTTCCTGCCTGATTGCATATTTATGGTCAGTGAGTTTAAAAAAGGGCACCTGGGAGGCAGCAAATAGATGCTGATCTCTTCAGCAGTTGATTTTCCTGTTTCCAGGAAGTCTGGCTTCCTGGACGACAAAAAACTGGACTGCAGAAGCAGAAACACTGTCATTCCAGCCCAACATGTTTTCCTAGTCATAAGAAGCAGCTCTGGGTCTTTTTCGGGGTCAGGTGGACAGGGCAGGGGAAAGGAAACCTGCCATGCTCATCACATCTGTAATTTTCCATTGAAGGACAGCTCTGACAAAGCTCTCGCTGGTGTTTCCACCAAATGGCAGCAGTGGCTTGGCAGTCCACACATGCCGGCAGATCTTCTATGCCAGAGGCAGTGTGCTCCACATGGAGGCACATAAAGCCTGCATCGTGCCGGGGCCACAACTGTGAACATGCCAGGACAAGAAAGGCGAAGAGGACGCGGGCCAACAAAGCCTTTGCTTGGCTCTTGTAAATGTAGAGAGTGCTAAAGAAAAGTGGGTGAGGAGTAGTTAACATTATTTAGCCCGCTGCTAGACTGGGGGCCCTAAAATTGTGCATTCTTTGATTTTGTAAACAGACTTTTAAAAGCAGTCTCTACATTTTATATGTAAGCCTAGTACAGAACAGTTGTTCTATTATCGTTGTTTCAATAAAACATCAATGGCAGCACAGAGAAAGTTGGTGTGTAGGCTCCTGTTTTGGAGGAAGAATTGATCCATCAGAAAAGAAAATTGTGAATTATCCATGTCCTTTGTCCAGTTACTGTCAAAGAACATAGTCCCGTTTTTGGGCTAATGCAATATGTGCAATATGTGCAATGAGATCCATGCACAGACTTGCATGTTCACCAACACGAGATTCAGGAACTGATGATGTTGAACAGGATGTTTCAGTTCTCAAATTAGTACAACCCTATATGAAACATCTTAACAGCAATGAGGTTGAGTCTTATGGTTCCTTTAAGACATTCATGGATCCCAGAGGATGAACCCTATGTATGACCGTGTTTTCCTGTATTTTCAACATCACGTTTATATTTGCGGTTTTGATTGAAATGTCTCAACAAATATTGTATGGATTTCAATTTAACTTTAACAGACATCTATATTTCCATTAGGATTAACTGTGACAATATAGATAATCCTTTTACTTTCTTGTCGTACCATGATGAGGTCCATATTTTAGTTGGTCTGATACTCAAACCACTGAATATGACCAAACTGTAGACTCTTACTCCTGTTACGCATTCTCTTATATGAGACTGGTCTTTTAATTGTTCACACTGAGCGCTAAACCTTTGCAATCTTTGAATGCGGGTGTAATTTGAGGCTATGCAACACGTACGATTTCCAGTGCATTTAAGCCCCAGATGAATTGTCAATCCTAAAGAGCCTAAAGAACATTTAGAAATATTTGTGTGGGAGTGCTTTCATTAGATGATATTGCAATTTAGGAAAACACTGAATCCCAGAGACTCTTAAACTTTGCCACAAAATCTTACTTTAATTTAGTTTATACTCATGTTCACTCCTCACTAGGTAATTTGTATTCATCTGTGTGTGCGAGTTTGAATGACTTTAAATTCATTGTCGGGCCATGTGGGCTGGAAAACAGGTCTTCCTCTCTTGAAGAAAACTACTTACAGACTGCCACTGTTCATAATTAGAATGATAAAAAAAAACAAAAAAAAAACTGCCGAGTGAAATCACAGAGGCATAATTATTTATCTTCATCATTTATTAATATGCTTTGGTTTACATCTGATTGCTTCTTAATAGAGTAGTTGTATTAAGATTGCTCTGGATGTGTTTTTTCATTTCACTGCCTCCGATATAAATTTCATCCCCCAAAAACAGCTCGGCATTATGCAAAGCAGAATCTGTCATTTAGCTTGCATTACTTTGAATTACTTGCATTATGAAAGGTACATTGATACATTTTCACTTTGCCTGTCTTCCTGCACCTTGGGCTCCATTTGAAGTGAAATTGGACCATCACCTCCTTCATTGCTTGACTCACCTCCCTCTCTCATGTGGAAAATCAGTGACTGAGACTCAGCTGTCAATCATGTGGGAAGACTGACTTCTGCCTGTGATGCTTATCAATAATGAAACAGGCAATTTAACTGCCTCGTGGTCTCTCACTCACCCTCTCTCTCTAACTCTGAAATGGAACAATTTGCTGTATCGCTGACATATAGTGCGCCTATATCATCATCCAGACTTTGCTTGACTCCTACATGAGCGCATGCTTTATCCCTCCATATGCGAACACATGTCATGCATTGCATTGAGGGCGCCCCTGTCTTAAGTTGAGCACCTCGCAGCGGATGTGAGCATTACCCTTGTCATTATGCTAAAGCCTATTGAAGACTGGCAGCTTGCTTTGATTGATGCCAGCTAAAGTAGATCAAGCATTTGTGTGCCACAGGAGAAACAAATGGTACTCCTTGTACTCAGGGATGACGGATAAGACCATCAACTGTAATAGCACGGAGCTTTTACTTTTCCCCTGCTTTTTTTCAAGATGCTGAATTATTGATGTTATAGTAAAACCCTTTTTTCCCTTTTAAATTCTGCCTGTTATTGTGCATTTTGTTATGAAAGGTCATTCAGATTTCTATGATAGGCCTACATTGTGTCATGACTACCAATTTTGTATGTTTATTCCGCCATAGCCATTCCAATAGCCATTCTATTGATGGCTTCATGTAGGAGTTTATAAAATTTGTCAAAGTTTGGACCATTTTTGACCTTTCGCAGTACAGCCAATAACCCATGAAAACTTAGTTTGAAGAAACTTCCAGATAAGATTGCATGACCATGTCGTTCTAATTTATTCAGTGTTCAGTGTCAATACTGAAGACACATAAGAGTATTAGCAATGTTAGCCCAACAGCCTAATGTATTTTCTCACACAGCTGCTGGGTGACTTATTCATTTGCAACTTCAGGGGCGAATTCATATGCACTAGGACTTACCAAATGTTAGCAAACTCAGAGAGTGGTCTCGCCTCCTTTTCACTTACTGTCTATTAGCTTTTACAAATGACCTGCATGCTTAACGGCTTGAAATGCCTCCTCAGTTCCCTCTGATTGAATATGAAATTACTTTAAGGCAAATAGAAGATAACAGTGAGAAAGAGAGATATTGAGAGAGAGACGGAGGTTCCTTTCATGCTATCCTTCACTCAGGCTTACAGGTCCCTGTGGGTGATTAAGGCGCCTGGCGAGAAAGCCGATAATTTGAGTCCTGAGTGAATACGTATGTCAGCAGCCTGAGCTGTACAAACTACCAGGGGCTTATTGGAATGTATGGCTGAGACGGAGGAGTGTTAATGGTCGCAGCACAAAACCGAGAGACCATCCTTTTGTGTTATGCATGCCTGGCTTGGCTGGTTAGTGTTTGCTATGCATTGGACGGCTTCACTCTTTGGAGACTGTCAGCGTCTGCACACAATGTCTCGCTCTGCCGAGTGAGACAGCACGAGGACGTGCGCAGAGCGAGTGATAGTGGAAGAGCGACAGTGGAAGGATAAGGAGCAAATACAGGGGGAAGGAGTTACAGGAAACTTGGCTGGAGGGGGGATGGATTGCCAGAAAAGTTGATAAATTAAATACATAGAGAGAGAAGTGCACCAGGGAAGAGGAAGGAAAGATCAGATTATCTATGGAGCGAGATAAACAAGTGACTAGAGAGAGCAAGACAGAAAGCAACTTGAATGAATCCCAGTGGTCTTGATGTGAACATGGAGCCAATAACTGACAGATAAGAGGAAGTCAAGGTCTTAGATCTGAGTCGTGCCCTATATGAACACGACTCTAAAGAAACTATGCTTTATGCTGCAGACGCACAAACAGGTGCTTTGATAAAGAGTGACATTGGCCCTTTCTTGTACGTGACACTGTAGCAGACTCATTGCAACAGCATCACGTACTCGTGTAGCTTTTTCTTCTCTCTCTTTGCGATTGTCTTTTTATTTGGGTCAAAGGAGTGGAAGCTGAGTCTGAATAAGGGGGTAAGAAGTGCCACTGGAACTTCAAAGAGGTTCAACATGATGCAATTGGATGCAATGTAATGCCAAACTTCAGCAACTGGGCCTTAAGAAGCAGGTATTTTAACAGAGGGCAACAAATTCTGCTTAACAGTGTGGACAGAAACTGCTGGCTGTCATTATCTCAGACTGATCCTCCCGATATTCAGAATTAGGCTTGGAACGTGGGCTGATTTAAATTCCATTAGGAGCACTCCTCCGTAGCTCCTTTGCAAGAGAGTCTGAGTCGTAAGACTAACATTTGAATGAGCTGAAATTGGGGTGCAATCGTGTGACACCATATAAATTGCCTCCACAGATGAAAAATGGAATGATAACATGAACTTGTGATTAGAACCAAGACAAGAAGAGAGGGCCCTTTTATTTTCAGTACAGTTCTAAGAACGGAATAAAAGAGACAAAGCATCGAAACAAAGAAGGAGAAGGATGATTTCACATGCCGAAAATACCGATACCATTTTTTTTTTTTAGCATGCTTCCTTATTTCCCCATGTGATTGTCCGGAGGTTAGAACTTCATAGGCAAAAAGCGTTGAGTCGTTTAGCCATCATCTAACGGAGTGTTGTTTAATTATAAATGAAATCCCCTTTTCTCCAAACTGCCTCTAGTTATTACGTTCAGGAATTAATTTGGAACATGAAAAAGCTGGTATCATTGACGCTGCCTGCAAGAGGTCCGCTTCCCTTAGAGATTAGTCATCTATCAATAGTTGTCGGAAATTATTAGTTTCTCCATCTGCAACTGATTGATGTTAAAGTAAAGCGAGGAAACGAGGCAGAGGGAAAGGGAGAAAAACAGAGCATAGTCGCAGATCAGTGCCATTTGTCGTGCCCACATGCATCACAGCCCTTTGTTGTTTGCCACATTGTAGGCCAACATTTTGAAGCAAGCTGACCTGCATGTGCACAAGGAGAAGCTTTTGTACACTTATTTACCATAATTTGCTGCAAGCTGTTTTCAAAGGCTGGGCGAAGAAACCCAGCCCTTTGAGATAAGCGGCCCTTTGTTTTTAATCAAAGCTCCAGTTTGAATGAGAAAATGTTCCAAATGACTAGAGTCAAATGAAAAGGAGGTTTAGGCAGCCACAGCGCTTTTAGGAATCAAATCAAACCTCAAAACCACAGCTATGCAGCAGAAAGCTGTGAAAACAACAAACTTTTCACTGCTTTGCACAAAGTTTGGCTTCTTTTAACCATCCTCAAATAGAGTTTATTATTAAAATTCTCAGCGTGAGACTGAACTGGCATGACTAAACTATTGCTCAGAAAGAAGAGAAGTTACAGTACAGCGATGTGAAATCAAAGGCTTTCTGCCCCCGTCTTTGTCATTTGTGACCTTGACAATAGAAACATTTCAAAGTGCAGCAGGTGAGAGCATGAAATATGAAACATGTTCTTGAAATCTGGACCT
>JAQNCA010000024.1:22112276-22131030 GCA_029783725.1 Acanthurus tractus | reverse complement strand
CCCCCCCCCCCACCCCACTTCCTTTTTACACTCATCTTCTGTCAACTTGTCTTTTCTCTGGGCTCCCCCCTCCCCTCACTCTCCCTCAGTGCTTTACTGTGCCTGTCATTTTTGTCAGTGCATGCTGGAAATGAGTGACAGCAGCAAGGTGAAAAGTGTGCCGCTGATTTGATTACAAGGAGAGAGGCCAGTGGGTGGTCTGCCACCACAATGATTGTTCTGAGGAAAGGTTTCAGTAATTACAAGTTAAAAACCAGCGTACAGTAGTAAAAATCTGCCATCAGATTTGCTCCGTAGAAAAAAAAGGCAGTGTGGGTTTTTTTCACTTTGTCATTTATTATTTCCCCCTCTCCTTTTATGTCTCATGACATTTCAGTAGCTCCCTCACTGTATGCCTGACATGGCTCAGTCCATGTCTAACTCATCCAGATTCAATCTCATCCTTTTTGCTACCCTTTTACTCTTTCATAAAATAACAATAAAATTATATAACCTGTCCCTCTAATTCCTTCTGCCTCCTGATTTTACCCCTCTTCTCCCCTGTGCCACTTTACTCCCTCCATTTTCATCTTCTTCGATCCCTCCGTCAAACTCTCTCACCTCTTTTCCACTGCCTCTACTTCTTTTTTCCCTAATCACCTTTTCCTTTTTTATCTTTATTTTATTCCCTCCTCTATTTTATTCTGCCAAAGGCGTCTCTTGCTTCCTGTTACAATGTGGTATCAATATTGCAAAAAGAACCACTGGCGGCTGCTCATGTTCAACCACTCACATAAATTCTTAATTCCCCTAATTCATCTCCATGGGCTAAACAGACACGCATACTTTCACTATCTCTCAAACCCACAGAGAGATGAATACAAATTATATATACACACAAGCATAGTAAAGAACAACCAAACACAACATTTGGAAAATACACACAGGCAAATGCAAGAGTGTGCATACAAGTGCTGGAACGCACAGCACACACAAGTAAACATACACACAGTGCCACACAGCCATAACATCTCTGCCAAACATCTGCTGGCGCATCTATAATTTCAACAGAACCCCAGTTTGCCATTGAGATGCACACATTGCCAGCTGGGCTAACACTTCTGCCAGCATCACATCTGCACATTGTGTGTGTGTGTGTGTGTGTGTGTGTAGAGGATGGGGGTGTGGCCTGAGTGTGTGTTTGTGTGTGCCAAGCAAAAGAAAAACTCCATACGACAGCTCTTTTGCATTCACCTAATTATTGTCTTTGTGCATGTTACTATACATTTATATTCATGGCGTGCGTAACTTAGATCTAAACTCAGTTGATCAGGATTCAGAACTTGACTTGTTAACAAAGCATCCTTTCTGTTACTGAAATGCTCTGGTGTGTAGCCAATCTCCATGACATGACAGCTAATTCCTCTGATAACTGTCATGCAGGCAAAGGCTGATCTTTAAATTCTGCTTGGAGTATTATTTACCTTTGCAATCTAAGTATGAAAACTGCACATCTAACAGTAGTGGGTCTGTAGTTTTCAGGTCCTATTGGCTACTAAGCTGCTCATATTTTCTTTGCAAGCATGATTATAGAATATGGATGTAGATGCTGGGGTGTGTTGGGAGATCCAAGGCACTGAACAGATTGATATGCCAAATATGCTCTGATACTCAAAATAAATAACTATATACATTTATGTCTTAATTACATTTAACATTTAGGTTAATTTTAACTTCAATTTTATTTTAGCACCTTACAATGGTGATCTATGTTGTCTGGTGGAAAAAAGGGCCGTGAGATTGGCGTAAATCCCCTGAAAAAGCTAATACGTGGGCCGTCCACTCAACAGTTAATCACAGATGATACTTAAATACAGAAAAGTTAACATGCATCACTGCCTTGTGGAAACCATCGCTAATGGCTGACTGTGGTCACGCAACCCCTCTGTGCCAATAGGATCAATAGCTTACGTATAAATGAACTTAATGATTAAATGTTCATCAGCACTAAAAGGAGCTAACAAGTTCAATTAAGGAGCAGTAAGAGGCCAATTCAGCAACAAGGAAAACTGTCTGTCCATCAGGAAACTCTGTAAATCAGGGGGATTTCAGGTGAAACAGCCGGAGGACATAAGAAAAAAAAGTAGCAGACATTTTCCTCCATAAAATTAATTCAGAACAGTGTTGAAGTGCCTGTTCATATTTCTCCATACACACAGTTATGTAGTGTGAGTGGGTGGATGGGCGCGTTTGTGTACATGGCAAATGACCCATTTGCAAAGTTACCTATAAAGTACATAAAGTCTTAGTAACATTAAAATAAGAAAGGAGATGCTGTGTCCAGTTTTGTTGGATAGTATCAAGGTATTACAGTAAGATATTTACTGATTATTTACTGATGTGAAGAGCACTGCTGCACAGGCGGCACTGACTTCCTGATGTAAGGAAGCAGTCTCCTCATTGTTTTTATTCCGTTTACTGTCTTGTTTATGGTGGATTTTTTGCTTTTCTGGCCTATTCCAAGTAATTTTTGCGATATTCTCAGTTACATCAGCTGTGTATTTTAACTTTGACAAGTTCTTAGCAACTTGTGAAAGTTGCAACTTTTCTTGCTAATGCCACATCATTTTACAGATTCTTCAGTTTTTATGTGGGTGCCGTCCATGTCCAACTTTTCAGGCATCAGCAGTTAAAGATTCCTCTTTTGTTGATTGTGTATGGGTTAATTTAGTGATATATGAATAATTAATTTTGTCATTCACTCTTATACAGACATTATTCCACTGTGATTTTTTGTGCGATCTGGTACTGAATATCAGTATTGATATTGATTTGCATGAAAAGTACATATCCATCAGTTGTAGAGAGTGTGTGTGAGATTGGATGGGTGTTTTCAGAGATTGAAGTATTGATTTAATATCTCAGCATTCATACCTTGAGGTCCTTGCCAAGATTGACAGGCTCAATTTTTTTTTTTTTAAATTATACCTTGAGGTGCTGCTGTCTGTATTTAATTGCAAAACATCTGAAATATTACAGGCTGCAATCTGATCTAAACCAACTATGATCTTTTTTGAGTACCTTTCCCCTCTGTCCTAAGGAGCAGGAAGTTATGTCATTTTCCATTTTCCAAGTCACCTAGATATCCGCAAACAATACCCTACATTTGAAGGTTTAATCCTGATACCATGAGGGATTGTTAGTTTTTGTGTGGACATGGATGTAAAAGTTGGTTACAACTGGGCTTCAGGAGTCACAAAGGAGCTTTGAAGTCTGGGCAAACAGAAGATGCAAGAGTAAAAGATGGAGCTATAGAAACAGGCTGCGGGTGAAGGGGGGAAATAATGTATTTTTCAGGCGTTTTCTATATGCTGTCTTTGACAAAATGCCTTGCTGCCAGGGAACAGTTTCACCAGCGTCACATGAACAGGTTTTAACTAGGACACCATAAGCGAATTTAAATGTTTGGAAGCCATCTTAATGTCAAAAGTTGAGCAGGAAATGCCCCGTTTCTGTAAGTCCTGTGACGTTGCATCACATCCTTCATCCTGCACTGCAGCATAGAGAGCTGACTGACTGACTGAGAGGGAGGGAGAGCAACCAAAGCAAAATGTTGAGAGATATAAACAGCATTAAGCCACATTAAAGAAGATTAGGGCAAGCAATCAAGTACTGGTCGTCATGGAAACACCAAGCATAAACTGTTATTAGGTGGAGCCGGCCGGATAGCCGGGACTAAGATTCTACAATGGGGATAAGCTAAATGTGACCCCCCCCCTCCTCAGCTTTCCGTCTAATTCGGGATAACATGACAATCTACATCCCAGATAATCTTTGTCCTCTAAATGTATTTATATTTACTCCGCTTATTTATGGCATCTTGGATTGATATAGAAATCTGTCATGTGGTTTCTGTTGTATTTATACACAACTGTGAACCTGCAACAAACCTAGAAGTATCATACAGTGATGTATCAAGTGTGACAGTAAGGCTGCTTATGTGTTAAGGAATATATTATATAAAGTGCTCGCTCATCACAAGAGGTAACCTCTCATTTTCCCTGTTTGTGTAAACCGACATCATGATGAGAATTGCCCCGAATTCTACTGTGGCAAACAAAAAAAGAGGATGAGATGCTTTTCAGGCCTCAGATTGGGCTTTTTGAAAGGCAGTCAGCTAAAATGCAGGCTTAAATATGAGCACTAAGCCAGAGAGCATCATAAGTCGAGTCACCAGCTCAGAGAGAAAGAGAGCAAAGGCACTTAAGGACACCATTGTGTGTACAAGTATAATTTGAAAAATGTTATTTCAAGCTAAGCACTTGTGGAGCATATTATACAGAACACTGTACACTCTTTTTTTACAGTTAGAACAGTGCTGTGCTGTGCTGAATGCTGAACGATATGCTGCGGAGTGAAATCAATCTGATTTTTACTATATGAAGATAATGCAGTGAGTACATAAAGATTTCTTTGTGCTTTGTATAGAAAACAGTCTGTTTTTTATTGTCTAGTTCATAATTCTATACTGAAAAAAATAGAAAAGAGTTAAAATAAGCATTTCAAGGCTTTATAGTGCGCACAATGTATTCACAAAGATGCAGTAAAACAACAATAGAGTGACGCACCAATTAAACTAACAAGTGCCTAATGAAAATGGTTCAGAACTGTGTTCCAATGAAAAAAACACCATAAACAAGAAAAACAAACATAAAAACTGCCACTGTTGAAATAACTGCTCTAAATGTATGTACAATGCTGTATCTGTCGCTCCGTGCAGTCTTTGACATCCCTGTCATACGCCCCGAACAATCTGAATTTGATTCCTCTAAAACACAGACAGGAGGTGTACAGACAGTGCATCCTGAGATAGGCACTGGCCTCTTGTGACAAGACAATGGGCAGTAATAGAAAACGAAGCAATGATCTAAATGAAGTTAGCCATCCAATAACAAAAGCAAGAGGCAGAATCTGAAAGCATTCAGGCCAGGCAGTTCTTATCTGATGATGTTATGAATGGAGACAATTTTAGTACTTAAGTCCATACAATATACTACTACAGCAGTAATCTCGCCAGACTCCTCAGACGGCCAGGGACAGTGTCCACAATATATACTATCTGACACTGATGCAATATGGCATGTGCATACAGTGTTTACAAACACAGTGGAGCTTTTAGCGACTATAAAGTCAAACTTTTCCTCGAGAAGTTGGTGGGTATTAAAAACATCGATGAAAGGAGGACAAACACCGAGTTTACATTCACCCGTTGGACACAAATCAAACTCCAAAATAAAAGCTATGTTTTGCTAACAAGTTTGACAAATTCAGCTTCCTGTGGTAATAATTTGTCAATCATTTGGTATCACACTTTTTATGCTGGAATGCTCTCAACTGATGCAAGCACGGTGCTATACAAAAGCCAAGGAGGCAGATGACAGTGTGAGTGTGTGTGTGGGACACAGATTGAAAGGCATAAAAGTAATACAGTATGTACCAGTGCAAGCCTGCTAAAATAAATGTCAAACACAGAGGTGACACTTCTAACTTTTTCTGCATTCATTCTAAGAAAGAAAACACAACAACACCGGTGGTCACTGTTTAACTCGGCTTGTTTAACTAAGCTTATTTTCTACTCCTACTTCATTATTAGGTCAACAACACAGAATCCCAGCATGCTAGTCATCCATTACACAGAAGTGTCGACACTGCTCATCCAGGAAGTAGCTTTGGCTCCTACAAATTGAATTGGGATCATTAATATTCCACTCGGGGCCCCTGTGCGCTCGGGCGGGGCTCTGCACGGGGAAGTGGAGAGAAACGTATAATGTTCCGTCAGCATATGCGCTGGGCTCTGTCCATCTGTGTGATGGGGCCCCACAGCAGCGATAATATCCCTCTCCCCTCCTCCTTTTACACTACTCTGGAAACCAGTAGAGTCAAGGGTCTCACTGAGGGAGAGCCGGAGAAAAAGCTCCCAATCCAGTGCTTGGTGTGTGGTGTATGTGTGTGTGTGTGTTCCATGTATGTGTGTATTTCTGACCACAGTTCGAGTTTGTGTGCACATGCCAGCATGTGATTGTGTCTGTATTACACAAGTGCACACATGCAAATCCTGCCCTTTCATGACCATGTGAGTTCAACAGCATATACTACAACGCCCTTCCTGCCACACTGTGACAGAGGTCACCTGTCTGCAATCTGGGGACTGTTCTGTCATTCCTTCTCCTCCTCTTCCCATTACCCTATTAGCTGTTTTCCCAGAGGCATCTTATCCTTACCGCCATCTGCTGGCACGGCATGCATACTGATTAATTAACAAACACGGCTAAAAACAGGCTGGGCACTCATTAAAACGCTCATTATATAGGACATCCGGGGGGCTGAGTGTCAGAAGTGTGTCGCCGGATTCCTTAAGTTTTCTTTTTTTTTCTCCTTTTTTCTTTTCGCTTTGAGGTTCATCAAACTCTGGGTTTCGCTTCCCTCGCTTCCTGCCCTCGACGTCCGATACCATCGGGAGCCGAGCTGAAAAAAGGAAGAGGCTAGGAATGTCCTCTCCTAATAGGGGCCAGGATGGGGAGGATGAGTGAGGAGATGAGACTCAGAAAGGTGGAAGATTTAAGATCCAGCCAGGCATATCATGAACCGCCGCAATGTCAGTTCAAACAGAAGTCAGACGATTAGGAGTAAGTTATGAGCCTCAGGGGAGATATTGGCTTTGGGATTTTTTTTTTTTTTTTTATAGACATTGCAATAGTCTGAAATGTGTTGGATGTCCGATAGAATGTTGGCATTTTTTGAACGTATATTTTTTTAAATGTGTGTGCCAGTTTGTGGAGCAGTGAGTGCACACATGTGGTTGGGCACGTTGTTTCAGGGTAACCCCTCAAACCCCTGCTGCTCCTAGAGATTGAGATCAGGGTTAAGTACTATCTTGCCTTTACACACAAACACACACATTCACACACACACACACACACACACACACACACACTCACGCACACATACACACAGTGAGATAAAGCCCCTCTCCTTAATGTAAGATCAGTGGATCAGCAATGAGGAAGGATGGATTAATTGCAACTAATGTGACCTGGGGCCATAAAGGAAGATGTGAAATAAGAGAGGAAAAAAAAAAACAGAGTGGGAGTAGTCTTAAGCCAGCCTGCTTGCATTATCCGCTCACACACACCCACACACACACCCACGCATAAACCATTATCATGACACATCTGTCCACCCTGTTGACCCCCCTCAGTTCAGGTCAAATAAGGCTGATTACACTGAGATGGATGGGAAGATACAGATTGATGTGTGTGTGTATAAGTGTGTGTTGGTAACCCTGTCTGGATTTTATGTTACGTAGTGTGATGTGTGTCCTGGGCCAGAGGGCTAAAACAGTATAATCCTGCCTCAATGGGGCACATAAGAACAGCAGGATTCCTAAAGTGTATCTTAAAAACAAACACGGTGCATTTTTCTGTGCTCACACTGACCTTTTAAATTTTGCTTAGGACTAAAAAAGGAAAAGTAGATGATTAACACAATTTTAAATGCATGACTAATCAGATTTGGTCATCATATTAGTTATTTTTGTTTTCTGGGGCACCTGCTAATGTCTTACTGCCATATTTTATCTTGTTATTATTCATCCAAAAATGTCCAAGATGACACATACTTAGGAGAGCTGAACAATTTTAACTGAACAGAAGAAAGGTGATTTATGTAACCAAGAAACAAACTTGTTGAAAGCATTATCACAAGCCTATTTTAGTTCTACATGAAAACAGTCGGATAAAGTGACACGTACTTGCAGAAATGCAAAATAAAAGCCTTGAGAGAAAACAAAATAAAGTCAGTTTTTTTTCCTTGTTTGTTTTAGTCATGGTAGTATATAAATGTATTTTCTTTCTTTGAAACAAACTAAAGTCTGCATTTCTTAAACAATGTATCCAAGGGCAAAGTAAAAACATTAGGAAAATGGTCAATCACAGCCAAGAGCTTACATTTCATAATCACCAGAATCTGCAGCCATATCAGGTCATTATTTAGCTGTCAAGCCTGCAGTTTACAGTTTGGGATCACTCTCACCACTCTCATAGTGTTGTTTTCAGCTGCAGCAGGCAGCTGCTCTTAAAACCAACTCTACACTAACCTTCTTAGCAACAAATGGCAGACTGACACAGCTAGTGACTAACTCACAAACCTAAGAGCTTTTAGCAGCTACAGGGCTACATATTTTCCCCTGAAGGATCAACCGAGGACACGAAACAAGCAACACGGCAGTGAATATTGGATTGTATTGGCCAGAGGCATAACCATAAATGGGCACCAATGTTTGTCTATTACTGTTTGTAAATAAGAAAGCTTTTACGGATAAATTTATAATACATCAATGTTGCTTTTAAAACTTGTTTAGGTGACCATACAAGTAGCAAAAAAGAAGTAATTACAGATTTGAATATATTCATAACATATAAAATTAATATGATTACATGTTCATGATAAACAGCTCATGATTATGGTTTAGCATTCCATGTATTCTGAAATGGCACTTCTGCCACATACTGTAAATGTTTTACCTTTTTCTTTTTTTTCTTAACACCTCAGGACAATACCAGAGTAATGAAGTCTAATAATTTGGCATTTGTGTTGTAGTTCTAAAGGTCTTTGTTAATTTATCATTATTTTACAGGCTATCGGTCAAATATATGAATGTCTTGCAGAGCTCCACCACGGCTCTGCTGTCTTGTGCTCTGTCTTGCCAGAATACCACACACAACCTGACTGTGGGGCTCGGCTACCTGCTGAGCGGTCACATCTGTCTTTATCACTCTGTCTCCTGCCCCTCCTTACAGCTGCTGACATGAAGCACTAATAAAATAATGAGAGCTGAACCATTGTCTAAGTGTTCATCTTCGAGAGAAATACAGCAAAGCAGAAAGTGGAGTGCGTGGAATCCACTGTACTGCACCGTTAAGCCCATGTTAAGTGTTCAGAGTGCAGCGCGGGCCTCCTTGATTATTTTCACTTGAGTTTCACGGTATGTGAGCTGTAACCCCTCAGGCTTAAAGCTGTGCATTTGGAACTGTTCTGCTAACTGATTGTTACAAGCTAAGAGGCAGCCATGTCTTTGCCTATAGACGTTAATGAGATTTAACCCAAATATCCTAGTAAGTGTGTTGTCTTTGTTCATTTACATCAATTTTTAACACAACTTAAACACTTCGCAAAGATGTGCAAACTAACATACAGCTTGTATTAAACCCACTGCACCGTGCATCATATTGATATTGTTTCGAAGCAGATACACTTTTCGGAAAGTCCATTATTACATGTATTGTTCCTGACGTGCCTGAACCATAGAATTCTGCAGATCTGCACTTTTCCTTATCAAGTCCGCGGGCTGAAGTTGGCTATGCAGTCAATAAAAGCTGATGAATCAGTCAAAGGGTTTGAGGAAGAAAAGAACAAAGAGACAAAGATAAATTCTTCATTATATATTTAAAAGGCACAGCAAAATGCCAAGGAAGCAGATGCAAATTATCTCTCGTCGTCACAGACCTTATGGAAAGTCTCAGGTTGACATCCACAAAGCGGCGGAGCTTCAAGTTTTATCACTGCATTTTACTCTAAAGCTTTTTATGATTTTGTGTCGTCAGAAATAATTTATCAAATGCTTTGACCTCTTTGTGGCCATGACTCACCTGTAAACTAAAAAATCCATAGGCTTTCAAACAGCCATAAAATAGACACAAACACACACTCACACGATAACACAGCTAATAAGGACATTGCATGCCTTGTTTGCCAAATCCACATCAATATTTCATATTTACCACACTATTTATCTACTTCGTTCATCATTTATGAATGTTATTTACTGTGTCACAGTGCACATGCCGAAGATTTTTGTGTGTTTATATGTCTTTTGTGTGTTTATACGTCTTTTGTAAGTTTGCCATTTAGATAATGTCACGGCAGGCCCTAAGCTCCTCTGGCATCTCTGTATACTGCCATCGACAAGGCTATTCTCTCTGAATAAACAAGTGTCCCCTCCTCTCAACACTTGACCCTTAATTATTCATATGGAGCTGAATGGGACATTGTTTATCAAGGCTACAGCACCAGGGGACCTTGTGCTCTGAGCTATATACCTACACTTAGTGTGTGTGTGTGTGTGTGTGGGTGTGAGCGTGGGTGTGCGTGCGTGTGGGGGTGTGTGTGCATCTGTAGGATGGGAAAGCAAGAGAAGGAATGAAAAAGATACTGAAGTAGCTCATACACATGCAGCCAGCTTTCTAACTGGTAATTAAAATACCTTTGACAAACTAGCTTTAGCTGTCTACTTGCTATTGGTATGCTAATGAGGGTTTAAGAGGTAAACTGTGTTCCCACCAGAGAGAGAGAGAGAGGGGGTAAAGCGAGAGTTTGAGTGTGTTTTTATCAAGATGAATACTGCTTATTTTAGAAAGTGCAAGTGGATGCTTAATTCATATGACCGAGAGAAGTCTACAGTAGGGCTGAGCAAATAATTTTATTCCAATTTCAATTACTTATGAGCTTATGAATTTGAAAACAAGACAATTAAGATAAAACAATTAGCGAGCCACTTTTGTATTGCAATGATGCGTTCATATTTTCCTGTTATTAATCAAATGCACTCCTTTTTCTTCGCAGCGGTTCACTTTCAACCTCCCTAAAAGTCCAAACTGACTCACAGCCGGGATGTGACATGTGCAGTTCTGCCTGAACTGAGGTGATAGAAGAAGAGCCTTTGGTCAACAAAACAGGTAAAACCAATTAAGGTGTTAGACACATATAACATCTGCTGGTGTGAACGTCAAGCACACAAACAAACACCTCTCCGAACCTATGCTGGTGTAGAGCTAGCAGGGACAGTTGTTACATGCCATGGCAGTCAGAAAACAAAGAGGGAGGGAGAGGAGGAGAGAGAGAGAGAGAGAGGAGGGAGGGGGAGAGAGTGCAAAAGAGAGGGGGGGGGGAAGAGAGAGTAGTGGAAAGAACGCTGGCCAGGTTTGTAGCTGTATTGCTTTTGCCTGCAGAACAGCACTCTGTATTCCCTCTTTGTGTAGGAAATAACAGGTGACCTTTACACAGGCTTCAGTAGTAAGAGGTGTCCATGAATGTGTGGCCATGGTCAGTGACCAATTTTCAACAATCACTGACTGAGCTTGCAGCTTATTATCATGATAATAAAGTTTCTTTCTTCTTTTTCCTCTGCTTCTTTTTGTAAACTTCTTTTTCTTGTTGGGAAAGTTAAGTGTTTCAAGCTTTTATCTTTAAAACTGAGGTTGTTGTTTTTGCACCCCCATTGTCAAATCCGCTTTTTTATTGACTTTATTTTGATTCAGTTTGAGTAGAAGTTCTTTCATGCGGAACATTTTGCCAGCTGTGTTAGTTTCTGTATGTTTCAATTTAGCAAAACTATACAATCATAATTGTCGTGTAACACAAAAAACTTAGAAGAAGAAGGCTGATGCAAATGACAGCTTGTAGCGCATGTATGTGCTCAGTGTGTCCTCAAGTGTATCATGTAAAAATAACCGAGTCAAAGAACTCAAGAACTACATTTTTCATTTTTTTTTTTGTTTGTTTGTCAGTTGAGTCATATTTATATGAAATTATATAAGAAATGTACTGCTTGATAGACTTTTTTCTCAGTAAATGCATTCTAAAGCCACAAGGTAAATGTGTTTAATAATATCAATTTTTGACAAAAGTATCTGATTATATTTTTTTCATAATTAAGCACCTTTAATCTTTATACACTCACATACACTCACGTACGCAAACCAACACTGTCAAAAGTGGTGATAATAAATGCAATAAAACATATTACAATGAAAAAAGTACGTCCTCATGTTGAGTGAATTAAACACTGAGTAAAGCAATATAACACTTATATTGCTTTACCCAAGTTACTCTAGAGAAGACAGAACATACAGGAAATCAAGCAAAGCATTTCCAAAATGTGTACAGTTGAATAGTCTGGTAGCCTACGAAACTGATGTGCAGAAAAATGTTCATGTGATGCCAGGCAACAATCCAGATGTAAAACAATTTGTGTTGGCAAAGCAAAAAAAATAATTAAACACACAATCAAATCATAATCTAAGCAGACACTCAACCGTTTCATGAACAAATCAGTGCAAAGAACATATTCTCAAGATCCAGCACAGGGAGAAGAACCTCCATCAGTAACATGGCAGATCCTCACACAACACTCAGCCTGCACTGACACAAATCAGAAATAATTAGTATGTAAAGTTCCAATATTGCTTTTATTAGATACCTTTTTTTTTGGCATATTCCAAAATACTATGTGGCATTTCAAATCTAAAAGCATGTCATCATCTTTTACTGACTTAAAGGCCACGCTAGTGATGACAAAGAAAATGGCAATGCTTTTATGCTACAGGTGGTATCTTTAGATTTAATGCACCGCAGAGTTCTATAATTTCAAGGTCAAGATGGACCAAAGGAAAGACTCCAGTCAATGCAACATGTGCTAGCTGGCATTTCATGACAGATTGACTGTGTGCTAATCAAAATCAGTTAAATTTTTGGTCTCTAATGCAAAAGTTTTGTGGTTTTTATGTTTGCTCTTTACAAAATAAAACACTGTGATGAAAAATATAAGGGGAATAAAAAATGAGCTGCAAACAATCGCACAGCATAAATATCTGGTCGGTTTAGGTCTATGCAATGCGGGGAATGTTAACGTGTCTCCCGAGCGTCTTGATTTTGTTGGCGTGCGTTTCGTTAGTATTCTCTTTGTGTGCATTTTTGTATCCGTAGTATGACGCTGACCTGACGTCCTTTATTCATGTGATACATTTGCAGACTTCTGAAAATTTAATAGGCATGTAACAGACCTCTGGCTCCTCTCCTTCCTCATCAGGATTCTCGCTACCGCTTTATTCTCAACCTTTCTGCCCAAAAAATTCAACCTCCTCCATACTCCTCTGCTCACCTTCCCCCCCTTACTTATCACCACCCCACCCCCCCACCCCCCCGCCATGCCATACTGATCTGTTTGCTCTTCAGTTGCCACCCTCCCTCACTTTTCTCTCCCAACCTTCTCTGCCGCCCTTTTCTTCCCAAATTACAAAGCACTGTCAGCAGGGTTGTCAGTGTTGCACTAAGGAGCGCGGGGCATAGGCAGACGCATAACTGTTTGATCATTCTCTGCACATCCACGCAGAAAGCCACCCTGGATAAGCACACACTTTAGAGATAATGTCCTTGTATCATTTAAATGTTAATAGGCTTTCTATGGGCTCAAACCTACATTTATTATTGTGCAAATGAGCCAATTTCCCCATATCTGTGCTGTCTTTAGAGCTGGCATGTTTAGTTGTCTGAACATAATTAGAATTATTGTACTGTAAGGAAGAGAGGAGAGGATGGAGGAGGGGAGTTGAAGAAAGGAAAAGAGAGGGAGCTCATCGTCTGTTCTATGTAGAGTGGGACAAGCTCTTTGGTAAAAGTTTCCTTTGAGAAAGAAAGATTCATTGTTGCTTTCTTTCTCATCCCGCAGATTTATGGATCATCCCAATTTTCCTTCTGCTTTCTTTCTTGATCCCCCCCCCCCCAAACGAGACTCTTGGCACAGTTTGCTTCCGTCGGGTAGTTGCTTTGCTGTGCGCAGCGATTGAGGAGTGAGCGAGAAAGTGAGAGGCATTAGCAAATAATGTACCACGGATATACAGTTGGTGCAGAGAGTACGATCAATGTTGGACAAATCAATTCCAATATCAGGGATCTATTGGGGGCCCTCAAGCTTTGATGCAGCAAACCCAAGATGGCTATAATGTACACCCCTCAATGAGACAGTACTGTCAAAGTGTGTGTGTGCGTGTTCGTGCGCGCGTGTGTGTGTGTGTGTGTGCGTGTGTGTGTGTTCGTGTGTTCGTGTGTGTGTGTGTGTGTGTGTGTGTGCGTGGCCGTGTGTTTGAACAGTAAATCTGAACATTTCATTTAGAGGCTGTCAGTGTTACTGCACTCATCATTGGTTTGTCCTGTCAGATTACAATTTCCATATACAGTAGAAGGTGAATACCAATGAATGTCAGTTTACACTCAGTCTCTCCGTAAAGACAGCTATTTCAAAGGCATCACTTACAGTGTGTCCGTGGTTTTTCCGGTTAGATTATTTAAGATACTCTTCGAATGGCACAACACCAACATGCAATATAAATACAGTAAAGTCAAGAGCACAGTTAAGTGCTGCTTTTAATGTTGAAAAGATTGCTCACAAAGGTGAAGCCCAGAGATTTTTTAAATATATCAAGGATCTTTTCGAATATTAGTTTAACTCTCCTTTGCATGTTATGTCAGCTAAGGTTGCAGTGATGATTAATTTCATTCACTTCTGATATCAAATAAAGGGATGGACATTTCAAGCAAGAAATACTAGTCACATTTTTCAAATGTCAAAAACAGAATAGCATGTAGTATTTCATTATCACCAAGGTCTGGAAAAAAATAACAAGGGAACCCAAATTTTTTTCTATCACAGGAAATACGGGGTAAACCAGTATCATTTGTTTGTCAGTGTCAGTGCCTGTAAGATTTGACATAACATTTCTCATGTCCATATTAAGGCATGTGAGCAGCAGAAGGCTGTAGCTTAAAAGGACAATATCATATTCTGCTGTCAGAGCTCACAATCCACAGAGATGTCAATCATCTCTCTCCTTAGCGACAGATGACCTCTATCATATTCCTCTTTCTTCTCTGTATCTGTACTGCACTTCTCTCTGCACCCTTTCGCTGTCATCCTCTCTGTTTGCCTGTCTCTAACCATCTTCCCTTCCACCTTGATCCCTCTGTCTACCTTTCCGTCATATTTTCCTCTATTCCCTTGTCATTCTTTCAAACTCTCCCCTTCATCCTGCTTTTTCTGCTCACCTACTTGTTTTGCATTTCCCTTTTCACCCAAGATCCATCCCCCGCTCCTGTCCTCCTAATCCTTTCAAAACCATCTTCAAATCTCATCTTGTCCTTTCATTTCCTGTGTTCCATTTTGCCGTTACTACCTGCGGTACCACTCCCACGCTGCTGTCCCTGCGTGTTTAAGTTCCCGTCACTTGTCATTGCATTTCATGCCCAGGCGAGATCCAGCCCGTTGAAGGCCATCTGTTAGCCGATCTGACAGGACTGAGTGTGGCGAGAGTGATCACAGTGGCCACTGGCACAGGCCAGTTTCTGGCTATGGCAGCGCAAACAGACAGCCAAGCAGACAGGCAGCTTATACACTGTGTTCATAAACAGACTGATTGTTCATTTGCAGGCACCTGGTGAAGCTGTCCAAGGTTTGTGGTTGTGGTTTAGTAGAAGCATGAGGTGAATCGATATGACCCAAGCAAATAGCTCCAGCACACATTAGATCCTCACTTGTCTCCATCCTCTTTAGGGCAGGATATTTCAAAGATAAATAAATAAAAATACCAGCACCATAAAGTGAAACAAATACCAACGCTGTGCCTCTTTATTCGATACCCATTTGGTTGAATTGCATTCAGTTCATTCAATTGCATAAAACGCTGCCCTCCAAATGCTTCTACATCCAAAAGATTTCTTTCTATGACCACATTACATTCCTTGCCTGTGTCAAGCAGTTTTTCTTTAAATATAATCAAAATAATTTGAAACACAACAAATTAGTAATTTGGCCAAGTAGCTATTTAACTCACTAAAATTAATAAACAGTTGCAGCATTGCTTTTGCTGAGAAAACAACACTTTCTCATTGCTTGACTAGGCTGTTTTTCATGTTCTTTATGTGCCCAGCTTATCCATAGTCAACTTTTCTGCATTTTATACATATGTTTTTCTCAGAATCCACTTGGTTGGCTGCAGGCAAAACCCTGAAAACCTCAATTTTTAAAATACATTTGAGTATTACGTGGATTGAATGCAGGTATTGTGGAGAAGTTTTGATGCTACTTAGTACCAGACATTTCAGTAAAAGTATCTAATCCATATACCAGACCTAATCCTCCCACACTTTCTATATTTCTACCTCCTCAACCTTTTCCCAGAATGAAAGTACCTTGACAACAAAGTATTATACACTGACACAGTGTCCGTTTCACCCTCCTTTGCAATTAGGTTAGCCGGGCAAAAAGGTGTGAAATTGCTTACTGCTTTGTAAACCAAATCTGTGTTTTTGTGTTAATCCTGGCTTCTGGAGCAACAACTGCTTTCCTTTGTAAAACACGGAGCACAGAGCATGCAAATGCAGCATGAATCTGGCTTTAAATGAAAAGAATTCAAAGAAAGAAACACACACACACACACAAAGAACAGACAGCCTGAGTGATAACATTAAAAATTAATCGACTTTCACGTTTCAGCACACATTTACAATGTATACTTAGAGTATGAACTTACACTCAAAACATATTCCATACGACAGAAGGACTCTCCTACACATAAGCATGTTCACTTGTAATGGGACACACTACGAGCTGAGATATATGTCTGCATATCTAAACAAATACAGAAAGTCTCTGTGATCTGAGAAGTGTGTTAGTTGCAAGTGGTTGCAGGGTCTCACAGAGGATCTTGATGCACATTTCCCAAATTGCAGCACCTCTTTGGTAGACTTGTGTCATGGAAGTTGATTGCTTAATTTAACATCTGTCTGGAGATCGTTGCAAAATGAAGATAAACACTTAACTTAAATGCACTACATGCAAAAGTTGAAGAAACAGCCACATGGATGAATCTGAGTGAACACCGCAAGTTTGCCAACAAGCATTTTTACAGCTTCCCTCTGTAAAACAGTTGTAAATTGTCCACTGTGGCTCAGTAGGGAACTTTAAGTCTCGCATTAACAAGTTGTATGGTGTTTACATGGTTTGACCCTCAAAACAACCTCTTCAAATGATACAATGTCATCAAATAAAAAAAGATGCCAAAGCAGCAAGTACCAGCTTTGTCATTCAAATGGGCCCTCTGCTGAAGTGTCCTTATTGAGTTTAGGTTGCTACCAATGCTTCAAGTCCTAACTGCCTGCATAGAGTTCACAACACATGGGCACAGAGGCCTTACAAACAGATGCATCGAGTTTTTATGTGGAGTGGATGTTTCATCCTGTCATTGGCAATGCATTGTACTCATTTGTGCACACTAAAATGACAAGAAAGATCTGTAGAAATAAAGTGATGAAAAAAATGCCTGAGAGACTGATTCAAACCCTTTAGTGTGAAGCAACAAAATCAGGAAATGTTGAGTTTTCTTTCAGCAGGAACTTAATGCAACTCCTTGTTAAAAGTGAACAAGGTGAAACAGTAAAATCATACTAATATCTGAGGTACAAACAGGGACACAGGAGAGAAACTAAACTTCGAACTAAAGAGATTCAGTGAAAAGCCACAAATATACTGAGAGCTGAACACACAGAGACTTTAACAAGCACACATTTTTAGGTCCTCTGCACAGATATGAGCTGAGTCTTGCAACACATGCTTGATAAGTTGGAGAGGGAGGTTATCACTGGCTTGCTGCGGTCTGAGAGACATAACCACAAGATGCTTGTGAAGAGTGTGACGTGTTTTAGCCTGACTCAACACATTTAAACTACTAATGGAAGGCAAATCAGTGCAGTGGAAGTGCAAATGGATAAAGCCACAATTTCGTAAAGTTGCAGAGATGATTGGGCACAGGTTCATCTCAATGTGAACAATTCATATCACTGCATATATATTTCACAGTGTAGGTGATGATTAATGTAAACAAAGCTGCTGAACAATTACTCACTTGTGAAGAGAGTAAGAATCCTCTGCGAGCGCTTCTTCACAATTAGAGTTTGAGATTTTAATATTCATATAAGATACTGTACATACTATGATTTAGTGTTTGATTAAGCATTAATTATGTTCCTCATATATGTTGATAGTTTGTTAACTGAATGAGTTGGCTTCAGAAAAGACAAATGAGGTTTCATTCTGTGAGGTGCTCTCTCATTCGATATCTTTTTTTCTCACACACACACACAAACACACCCTCGAACTCACGCACTCTTTTACCAACCTCAAACAAACCCAAAACAGAGCCCAGAAGCCATTGGTGACTTGTTTTAAATCAGTTGATTTGGCAATTAACATGGCTGAGTAGCTGCTGAACTGAAAAGCTTTGGATTGATTTGCTTTCTTATGAAGTTGAAATTCACATCATAAAATATTCTAATCAGTGCTTCTATGATTGTAGGATTTACAAGTGATTGCCTTTAATTACAGCCCAAACGAAATATAGATCAGACATCTACAAAGCTTAATGTGTGTCACTGGGAAACTAAAACAGCTTCCAACTACCTAATCAACTTGGCTCATATCAGTTCCTTCCAGAAGTAAATTTAAATTAAGACAGGAGAGAAGTTAACATTTAAGCTGCATTTCCCATCTAAAGATAAGTACCCTCAGTGTCTTAAAGCTCTTTAGGTAATACTGCGTACTTTGTCTATTATAATAAACCTGCCTTTGCTTCTAATGTGAGACAGAATCCAACAGAGCAGAGGAAGGAGACTTTCACGTTCCATGTAATCTTTTCTAACAAAGCATTTCATTATAAGCAGTGCTTGAGCAGGTTATTCTTGGAAAGAGCTGGGATTAGCTGTCACAGGAGTTCTCCGAAAAAAAAAAAAAAAAGACCAAACTTGTGTATTTTGATCTCTAAGATAACCATATAGATAATATCCAGATACATGTGAAGAGGATCAGCAGCAGGACAAACTGATTCTTTCT
>JAQNCA010000024.1:22078370-22090586 GCA_029783725.1 Acanthurus tractus | reverse complement strand
TTGTATCTAGAAGATGAGCTGTGTCTGATAAAGGACACACAGACGTACACACAGGCACAAACACACACACACACACACACACACAACAAACAGTGGAATCTTCTTAAATCTATACTAATCCATTATCCTCTGGGTGTGCTGTTTCCGTCTCCTATCAGTGGGACAGGCCTGTGTGTGTTTGTGTGTGTGTGTGTGTGTGTGTGTGTGTGTGTGTGTGTTTGCGTCAATCAAAATCCAAAGCAAAAAATAAAAGTGACAAATGATCCATCACGCCCCCTTCCTGTGCACATTGTTGTGTGTGTTTGTGTGAATCCAGACGAGCCTGTATGGGTAATGAGGCAGCATCTGTTGCGATTCTCTACTGCGACTAAACACCAATCAAAGATGATTATGATGTTGACAAAGTTACCCAGCAGATAGCACTTATCCAGCCTCTGCAGGAGTCAACTATTTTCAATGAAGCCAGAGAAAACATTTTTATTGGGTAGTTTTTTTGGTGAAGTTTTTGGTTTTGGTGTTACACTATTGAGGCTATAAGCAATACGAATGATTTCTGAGCTGATGGAGTTATTAATGAGTTCAAAACGCTGCACGGAAATAACTGAGTAATGAACCATTATTAGATGCATAACATCACTCAGGCACAGCTCTCTTCCTCCCCTGAAGAGTTGAAAGATGTAAATAAATCATCCCAGTTTAATGTCTGTGGACGTCAGACATTGCCTGTGCCTCCTGTCAACCACTGGGAAACTTAAGGTTGCACTAGAAGTGTCTAAAAGAGTAAATGGAGAAACCTTTCTCGAATGCACAAAACGCCCTGTAAGTATTCAAACAGGAATCCATAAGTGGATCTGTGCCTTGTTTGGGACCTGTACATAGGCATTGGTCTGAAGCAAAAGCCGGTTAAATACAGGTATGTCATGTACAAGATCCTGTGCGTAAGAGACGCTACATTGTTTAATATATCAGTTACTTAAAGGCAGAAAATAAATCCCCAACTTGTTTGATTATTCATCATTTAGGCTTTTTTTTCCAAGCTAAAATTCCCTGAACTTTCTTCTTTGAGCTTTTGAAACATCATTTTTCTTTAGGTGGTATTTAAATTGAATGGACTGGACTAATGGACTGTTCTTTGAGCAGAACAAGCAATTTGGGATGTCATCCTGAGCTCTTGATCTATTTTTCATTGACTTAATGTGTATATATATATATATATATATATATATATATATATATATACAGACACACACACACAAACCATTCTCAAAAACTGCTGACAGCATTAAAAAAATCAAGTTAGGGATTATAAATCTGCAGGTAACAGTTACTCTCATAATTTTCGATAATCTTTTGCTTGTTTTGTACATTAATGAAGTTAAGGTTAGGTTAGCCCATTTTTATTGACTCGAAGCAGATATACCACAACCTGAAACTTTATGCATAGGCACACCAGTTGAACTGCATGTGTAGCTCATCTACTTACACCACCAACTCATCAATCACCCCTGATGCACATGGTCAGTGTATTTGCAGGAAAACATCTTGATGAAGAATTGTTGCTTCTTAATTATCCAGGAGTCATCAAGGGACAGAGTGAGCCTCCAGTGTTTTTGATAAACTCTTGGCACTGTCAGCTCTTACAATGGTGCCATTATTCATATCTTAAGGCTGAATGTGATGGAGTTTAAAGTATTCTTATCATCCTGACAATATAGCTTAAATACATTTTTGTAGTCTTTCATTCCTCATCCTTCTTGCCTTCCTGCTTTACTTTTGATTTGTATCTACTAATCAAATCCAGTAATATGAACTCAGTCCCTAAGCAGGGCTTTACTGGTAAATGTGTTTCAAGGTTGGGTAAATACAAAATCTAATCTGGGACTTATTTTTTCTTAAGATAATTCCATTCCACATAATTCCATCATTTGGAACGCATCTTATCCTTAAATTTCCTTCATTTTGATGGACAATGTAAAGTCATTCATCTTTTCTTCCAATCAGCATTTGTGTTCTTCCATCCCTGCCTCATCCATTATTCATGTTTTTTTCCTACTCTATCTGTCTCTAACATAATCTGACACCACTTTAGCCATAAATAGATACACGTTACCTGTTGCTACATCTATTTACCCACATTTCTATAGTCTTGTCCTTTTCTGAAAGAAACACATTTGTTTATCACAACATGAATCCATTTGCACAGGAATTATAGCCCACCTGTGCCCGATTGCTGTCGCTGTTTATGTTATTGCCTGCTTTCTTACACTCATCATTGCATCCGAATAACAAAATCGATATGCAATAAGGCATTATCACAGTCTCAACATGAACACCAGCTATGTGAAAAGCTGGAAAGGTATAAAAAAAGTTGTTTCTGAATACATTTCAGACTAAGATGACTCAGACAATCCTAAATATTGGTCAGGAATCTGAATGAGAATCCACTTCAGCATTGAATACCATCTTTTCCTGCTCTTGTTTAACACTGAAAATACATACCATCAAGTTCAGTTTGACCATGAAGTTAATATTTAGATGGTTTATGTGTGGAGGAGGTGTTGAAAACACTTGTGTGTATCTAACATGTGTGTAGCTGCAAACAGCAGCATAGATGAGCTTGATTATCTGGTTTTTCACTGTTTTATGGACTTACTGTATTAAGGTTATATAAATTAAATGATTAATTAAAATTGCACTATTTCCTGAACACTGCATGAAGTAAGAGTCAGATTGTGGTAAGCTTTACTCAGAAATCAGTTACATATTTACCCCATGGGGCCCCTTTACAGCCTGCTACAACCAGCAAGAGAGAGGTTCTGTGAGCAACTGAGACAGCTGGAATTATTTGTGATAAACCCCAAGGAATAGAGCTAATGTTATGTTAACCAAGTGTTTGTTTTTGGTATTGCAATTCCAACAGCATCACATGACACTGAGTGCCTCCCAAAAAAGGTTTTTCCTATTCACAATCATTGTAAAATAGGTGGCTGTTTCATATTCCCAGCATGGGCAAGGGTTGGGCAACATGTCGATTATATAAATGTTGTCATATGAGACTAGATATTGTCTTAGTTTCTGATTAAAGTTTTATTTTGACATGGGTTGAACTATTTATTTTTGCTAGTTTAAAAGACTGCATTACAGTAAAGTGATGTATTAACATTTTAGATTATTCCAACCACTCAACTAACCTCCTCATGCCTTCTTCTTCTCTATTTTTTGGAGTATATACAGAAAGTTGAGCCATCTCCGTTACTTTACCTTTTTAGTTCATTTAGGCACACAGATGTACAATAGACAATGCAAATAAATGTAGCTGTACTTCCAAATCGCACACCCCGAGCGTCCTGGAATCTTCAGCTGTTTTGATGTTTGCTTCTTTGATCTTCTTGACTGCTCCATTAAACTAGATGGCACTCAGTCGAGACCCTACCTGTGCCAGTGCTGTGGAATTATTTCACAAACAATATGCCAGTTTCATAAGTCCTTTTTTTCCAAAGTTAAACATGTTTTTCAGCCTCATTACCAACCTGTTTCCCATTAGGAGCTGCACACATTTACAGCGATAAACCTACTGGGGACATGCGGTAGACTGTGTGTATTCATTGAACATCACTATGCCATAATACCATTGCTTCCAATTCTGGAAGGAACCGTCAGAGCTCACCTTGTATTTTGCAGATTTACAGCATTCCACTGCATTGATTGTATATTTATCATTAAATTGGATTTGCTACTTTTTAAGACAAGCAGCTCTAGAAAGGTTAACTTATCTAAAATTATTTTTGTCAGCTAACTTATCCATAAACCATATTATAAGATTTGAAATAAATTGGATTCAAGAATATTCCAAGTTGAACAACATTTCCGACATGTTTCTATCTATTTGTTTATTGATTTGCTTTTTGAAACACAGTGACCAATTGAATTTAGACAAAAATGTATGTGTGGCCTTTCAGTTTCAGTAGCAAAATCTAAAATTTTTAACAGAAGAAATCCATCATAAATTATCATCTGCTTCCAGTTTGCTGCCATTCTCTCTATGAAAACCTCAGATTCACTGATGTCAGCCAGGGTTTTGCATTATATATCAAACGTAAAACACCTGCAGTGACATCACTGCTTTGGGTATTGACAGCAAATCTCCACCCACAGAGAGCTGTGTAGCAGCTGGTATGATTCACTGCGGATTAAAGGAAACAAAAAGGTGGCTGTTGAGAGGACATATTTCCCTCATCTCCACAGAGGGAAGATATGCTTCAGTTTTTCCTCTATAGGCAATTAGAGAGGTTAATAAGTATATAGAGTATTTCTCATGGGGTATATGCAACCACAGGAGCAGGAGATGAGCTGACAGTGTTACTTTCACTGTAACTGCTTTTAATATATACATTAAACTGATTCTAGCACTGTGTTTTCTACTCCCTTTGTAAAAGCAAAATACTACTAGATTATCTTGAGATGAACAAGCTATATCTGACATTTATGAATACCCATCATTTTGTGTCATCACTGGCAGGAAAACAGTTTCATGATGTATATTTTTAATCATATTTACATTAATACATTGCATCATTATATTGGTTGTAAAAAGTAAGAGACATGATTGAAATGCAAGTAAGACTACAGTAGAAAGTGCTTTTTTTTCATGTATTCAAAAATTACGAGTCAACATGGTCTGACTAAATGACTGCTGGTCTTTGTGCAATCAATCTGAAATTAGGTTTTGAAACAGGCTTGAAAGAGGAGCTCAGTGGAGGCCATTTTGACTATGATGATTAGGTCTTTACTGCTGTGAACCACCTTCTGGGTTTCCAAGATGCTGACTTGTGCAAAAAAAAAAAGGAATCTGTATTCTCCATGGCCTCATGTGTGAATGTGTGTGTGGGGGGACTATGATGAAAAATAAATGTGCAAAATTTTCTAAAAACTGACTCATTTTACCTCAGGCCATAAACTTGTCAGTCACAACTTGTAGTATCCATGCAGAAAAACAAGTGTTTCTTGGCCTTGTGGAAATATTTTCGAGCCCTATATAGTGTGTAAATGCCCTGAGAATTTTTACACGCAATAAATAAGTAAATAATGAAGGGATGCAAAGAGTCCATGCATTATTTGGGAAAAAAAGGTTTGAAATGGCCCCTTAAAATGGTAAAAATGCCATATGATTGATTTATTTTTACAAATTGAATATACTTGTTCAGGAACAGAACATTTTAATAACAAGCTGTTGCACCATATACAGAAAATTAACATTTTAAACTGCACAGATGGTTAACATCCTTGACAATAGTGTATTGGCACCGCTTTTAAATATAAAGCTTTTATTTATTTGTCTCTGCTTGGAGACCAGATGCAAGTTCATAGTAAACAGAAATAAGAAAAGCCAAAGAAAATAGCATTGTGAGCACTGTGTGCATGGGTGTGTGTGTGTGTGTGTGTAAGAGAGAGAGAGAGCAATGTAAAGGTCATTGTGACAATGAGGCCTACTAAGGAGTGTGTATCACACACAGCCTGACCTAGCATAAAATCAAGGCAATTAAAGCCCAGACAGGGACAGGGGAATCGACACGGCACAGCAGTGGAGCGATCCAACGTGGCCCTGGTCGCACAGAGTAAACAGAGACTGAGGGAGAGGCTGAGGCAACTGGCAGTGAGAGAGGGGAATAGGTTATGCAAATGACCCTGGCCTCCGACAGAAGGGAGTCAATGGAGTTCCTCCACGCTGACGGGAGCAGAAAGTTAACTACACAAACAAGTCACTGGAGCTCTGAAGCCATTCTCTCCACCACTCTGCCTGTCTCTTTCTCCAGCCTGACTTGTTTAACTAAGCTCACTCTCTGCATCTCCCTCATGATTGGGAAATTTTGACCTGAATAAAAAGACATTTGGCAATCTTATGGCTGCACCACTCGTTTTAAATTCAACCTACCACAAAACAAATTCCCCCTTATGCATTTTCAAGTATATTTTCAACCTCAGAAGCCACATGTTGGGTCTCCATTGACCCATCAAATTCCTCTGTATTCCATTCGACCCACCAACCCTGTTATCTGTGCTTGTAGTCTGCGACTGACTCGAGAGAGAGCGACAGGACGGCTGGGTATATGCGGGTATATTTTCATGCCATTCTGGTGGGAGAGACTTGGCCTGGTTTTCAAAGCCTGGCGCCAGATGGTGGGAGCAACTTGCAAGGCAAAGGAGGAGAAAAAAGAAAACAAGCTTGACTCCATAATGCCAAGACCAGATGAGAAGACGTAACCCAAATCACACACTCATAGAAACACACACTAATGCACACACAGAGACACACACATCTTGCATCCTGATCACAACTTCAAAGACCACTTTAAGAGATGTTCTTTCGCAGGAGCTGAAGATACGCTGAGGCATGCTTTTGTTAGAAGATAAACAAAACCCTCTGTTCGTCCCACTTACAGGATCATACATTTACATTTACAATACTGTTACATTAGTACAGCACATTTGCTTGCTCTATTTGCATACATAGCATCATCTGCTCTTAAGTACCTTATACTCCATGTATTTTTTTCTTTTTCCGTTTCACAACAGGATCTTTTGTTGAGTGATTACATGTTTCATCACTGGGTTATGTAAGTATTTCTCTGTAGCAACAGCAATACACATGTACTGCAGCATATATTCAGTTCAGGTTTGTTCTCTTCTTTTTTAGCCTGTTTTTTTCTGTTCGAGCATAGTTCATTCACACTGTCAGAATAGAAGTTGTAGCTATTTCTTATTTCTTACTTCTCACAAGTACAAGATTATCTTGTTATATCTGTGGGTTGGCCTACATGCTTCCTGTTGGATAAGGTTATCATTTGAACTGTCCTGGCAGAAGTAGCAGGTAGCAGCTAGAAAGCTCTAAGCATCAGCCTGTCTGGCAGTCCCATTTGTATGAACAGTTTTCTCTACACATGGACAAGGAGCAGGCCTTTTTAGATGAGGCTTTTTACTTAGCTGGAAAACCAAAACCTGATCACATCACAGGAAAGTGACAACTGACTGATAGTCTCGCTGTAGTAAAGTTACACAGACAGGCGGCAAAATAAAAAAAACAAAGCAGGAAGAAATCCCACATAATGAACAAACAAACAAACACATTGTATAATGCAAAACAAAAGTAGTCTTTTTTCCCCCCTTGTTTTGCTGATTTAATTCAATTCCGAACCGATTTCCTCACATAATAACTGAAATTTGTACCCAACCATCACAAACCAACCCTCTAATCTCGAGATAATCTGCTGGACTCATTTTTAAAACAACAAACAAACAAAAAATAAAATTAATAAATAACATAGTTGTAAAAAACAACAAACTTTTTTAAACTAGTTTTTTTTTTCCCTTTTTATTTTTCCGTGACTTGTATATTGCATTGATCTATGCATGAGAAAGACACACAACCACATCACAAAGGGGCAACTGGCCTCTTGCACAAAAGTGAAGGTTATTTTTGTCAGTTTAGTCAGAGAGTTGGATAGAGAAGAGGACAGAGATAGGACTGGGTTTTCCTGTTGCCATTAAGTTACTGTATGGACGTGTCACAAAGACATCCTGTGTATTCTGCTATTCTCTTACTAAGTTTCATATAAGGAAACACTGTGAGTAGACATTGCAAATATTTGTTTTTATTATTTTGGCATCTTGTCTATTTTTTTCTCCGTTATTGTTGCATATATAGCAGTGACAGTGAAAGGGGACACACACAAAAATTAACAATGACAGAACCTGTGTAAACTGGTGTATGAATGACATGAGTATCCAGTCAGCTGTAGAAAATGTAAGACGTTATTATTGGCCACACATATGTAAGTCTCAATGAAAAATGACAACAACAACACAGGTTCTTGTGAGACATTAAAAGTCTCCTGTCATACTGACACAGTCCCTTAAACATTTTACAAATATTTTAAATGAATTTTGTGAACAGCAATAAAGACACATGTCACACTGGCAGCAGTGATGCACTTGATTGGGTTATTACTTTTCACAGACAGGTGAAATGCTTAAAGTGATGGCCTTTCACAGGACAAATCAAGTGTTGTGCAGCTCGGTATTATATGATGTGGCAGCTGTTAATGTTTGGAAAACTGGCTAGTGTCCAAAAAATATGTATTAAATCCTAGACCCCATCAGGTTTTTTTTTTTGGGGGGGAAATGCAGTGTTCCTCCTTCCAGTTGAACTCTAGAGATTTGTTGAATCTATGAGAAGAGACATCACTGAGGTTGTTCTGGCACCTTTCTATTGGTTTTCCCTTTGATTTGCAAAAGAGGGAGAATGTCAATGAGGCCATGGCAGCGTGGCTGCAGGGGAGACACTTTTATGTTATTTAAAAGCCGTACAGTGTAGCCAGGAAAAAGCACATTTACGGCACAAAATCGCCTGTCAAAAGCCTGAGTGAGTAACAGTTCTTATCTTCGACACATTCAAAGTCATAACGATGAGGCAGAGGGGAGTGGGCCCTTGATAGCAGAGGTGTTGTTAGCCAGCATATGGTGAGGCCAGACAGCTTAGACCCTATTTGGACCGGTAAAAGAGTACAAGTCAGGTCAGGCAGCCGTAGCACAAAGATTGTGCTAACATGACCTCGCAAACAGATGATCCAGACTTATGTGCACCCCTTACACCTCAGCCCTACCCCCTCCTCCTTCCACACAGACACTCACAAACAAGCATAATATGGGCTGCTGTATTCAGCACCTTGTACTTTAAGCAACTACCAAACACAGGTGTTGTCATGCACAGGATTTTGAGGCCTGACACGAACTTTTGTTTCCGCAGATGACTGGGTTCAGACAAATCGGATCAGGCCAGTACTTTGGTTTAAAGTTGTCTTAATGCTGGTGCTGGATGAAACACTATTGACCTGTATTGTGTGCTTTTAAAGACGTAATTGCATTAAGCGATTGCATTAGTTAACTGCAATCTTTTGCAAATGTAATTTAAAGATTAGATTGCAATAGGATAAGTGGAACTCTTTTAATCTGCCTTTTTGTGTTACAAATGAAGCAGGCAGACAATGCAACCTGAGTCTGGCTGCAAACATATAATGTGCATGACTTAATAATAAGGAATACATTATGTTTCACACTGCAGATTTGTGGTATTATCCCTCTTTTACAAGTATTTCCACATTCAGAACACAGAATGTAAATGTGTTTATTGCTCTCCAGTGCAGAGACAATGCAGAACAGTTTTAATCACTGGAGCTCATTGCCACACAGTCTTCTCTATTTGCTCAGTAATTGAATTAGAAAAAAAAAAACAAAAAAAACCCACAGTTTATCGCTGAACCCAGTCAATGGACTGTATGCCAGGAATATATACACTGTCCATAGCAGACACTGATGGTAACAACCAAGATAAACTGAACTAATGGATGGCTGACTGCACAGAGTTGTCAATCATCTCAAGGCTCCGTCTGACAAGCTAAGACTTTAAGGACTTTTTGAGTGGAAGTGAGGCCATGTTGCAATCTTCTGAGTATAAAGCGATCAGGGAAAGCGGATGACAGCATCCTGGCAGATTGGATGATGAGACATCAGGTGAAGGTTGTTGCTGGCCAAAGTCTTGTGGTAAACTTTTATAATGTTAATCAGAAATATTAGTAAATGACATGAGTGATCAAAGCTCATACTACTTAGTTAGATTAACTTATTGTGGTTGGATGTTGGAACAGTAAATTTTTTGTTGTACAACTGGGCTGATTCTCTTCCGCTTTGTTGAAAAAAGTTATTTAAAGTCTTGTGTGGCTCCAAAAATTAGTCAGCTCAGATGATGTAAGTTGTTTGTGTGTACAAATTTTAATGTCAGTGCATGAACCACTAGCTGATATACTTCAGTCTAGACAAAAGTGGTAGACCAGCCACCATCCATTAAGCCACTGTGCAGGCATTGCTTAAACTACATCCCCAGTTCCAAAAAAGCCATGAAGGTTTGTGAAATGAACATAAACAGAATGGAGTTATTTGCAAAAACAATGCCTTTTTCTGCAATGGTTATGATATAGAACAAAGTGTTATTGAGGCCATGTGGTAATATTGTTTATACAATTGTGTTTCAGTCATCCATGTGTATCTTTTGATCTGCAACAGTCCCACTGCATTTCTTTAAAAAGTCAGAAAATTTAATCCAAATGTTTTGTGTAACCCTAACTCATGGACATGAAATTCCATATGTCTTTCTTGACACTCAGCATGACTGTCTTTCATGCTACCACTATATTTTTATGATTGAATGGTGCGGTGAATTGTTAAACCTTTTCACAGTGAGAAGGTTCAGGCAGGTTTCAGACTCCAAGGTCTGACTTCTGTCTGTGGTTAGTTTTAGGCAACTAAAGCATTTTAGTTAAGGGTAAGATAAGCTTGTCGAGCTGACTGTCACAATAGTCATGAATTCCTTTGGTTACAAGAATTTTATTAAAAGAACTTCGGTACTAAATCCTAAAATGGGTCTCTGTGATGTGAGTGATGAGCTGCTTCATACAATTTCTCTCAAAAAAGATGTATTTAAACGAGCTGAGCTGAATGGAAGTGAATATATTTAAAAGTATGTATAGCGTTGACTTATGAAAATAAAACTTTAGAAACTCAATTGCATGTAGATTTTTTTTGTCATGGATTTCATAGTTACATATAGTTTCAAGAATTTTTTAATCAGCCTTACTGCCATAAGTAGATGAATGGTAGCCAATGCCTAAAAAAACTCAAAAGCTGTTCAACATGCATTCAAAAAAATGCAGAAATTTTTAGCTTAGGCACTAAGCAGTATATTCAAATATTTGAAAGATGTGTGAAAGGATTTGAGGTTGAAATGTTAAGGCGTATGTCTAACATTACAATCTGCTACTTCACCTCATCAGATATTTTTATAAAGGCAAGTAGATTAGTAGTAGATAGGAGGCCAAGAACCAAGAGGATGAAACATCAAACTCTTGGAATTGTCTGTAACAAATATCAAACTCAACTCTACATGATTTAAGAAAGACTCACTCATCATGACCTCTTACTACTGGTAATTTATTATCAATTTATAACTCTGCTGTGAGAGGGCTTTGTCTTCATTTCTATTCAAAGTGTGCTTCTGTGTTAAGCAAGGCAAATACAGCCAAGCTGAGAGAATCACTCCAGCCTCTCCTCATTTAGCTTTATACGACAAAGGGAGATGAGTTGCATTTTCAGGATGCATTCATTATTGCTCGTCTGTCTCTCTTTCTCCCTCCCTCTCTCACACACTCTCTGTCCTTGCTATTAAAATCTGTGGGTATTTTTGTTCCCATTAAATGAATTATACCCATTACTCTCTCTGACAACTCTGCATTGAGTGTGCGCGCCCCGATTTAACATTGTTCTAATTCCTCTCACTATTATTGCAATAAAACATTCATCATAATAATTAACCATTTTGACATCTAATTTAAGCTAATTAATTTGAGAGAAAGAATGCTTGTGTTATATGGAGCTCTGTGAATTGATATTAAACTTCTGCTAATCAGGGGAACAGTAATGAACCTTGATGCTTTGAGACTGTACAGAAACACACACATGCGCACTCATGTTACATGGGTCACCTGTCCATTAAAAGACAATGATAGTGATCCATCTTGATAATGGCTGTCATGGCCGCAATGCCAGTGAAGATCGCCGAGGGTGGACTTACTTCTATATGCAAATGTTATGATCTGCACTTTACTGAAATACTCTTCTTCATTGTTAGCACTTGAGACTCTGGATAGAGGCAACCTCTGGATAGAGGCAATCTAGCTTTTTAAAAATCAGGCTATTGGTTTTTTCCTTATTGCTCTTGTGTTATGGATCCCTCAAGGCAGCATGTTGATATACTATCTTTTGCGTGTTGTTTTCTGCATTTTTTTTTTAAACAATGAAGACACATAAGAGTGCAAGCGACAATCGGTAGATATTGTTATTGGCAAAATGTTTTCTTCATGATGAGACAAACTCTTGGAAAGAGTGCATTTTGAATTCATGTATCGATTGTGTCTTTGAAAATCCAGCCCAAAAAATATAGTTATTTTGTCAGCTTGTTCGTTTGGCACTATGTGCCCAGTGCAATATTAAAGTACATATTATGGGCAGATAATAAATTTTTTATCCCACCAAACTATCTATCTATCTATCTATCTATCTATCTATCTATCTATCTATCTATCTATCTATCTATCTATCTATCTATCT
>JAQNCA010000024.1:22046433-22061179 GCA_029783725.1 Acanthurus tractus | reverse complement strand
ACTCTGGAGCACTGGATGGAGATGTGACTGCACCAATAATCATTCTGTTATGGCAGAAGAAAAATGCTCTGGCTTATCTGAAGTCTGTTAAAGCAGTCACAATTGTCTCAGGCAGCGCCAAGCTAACATTTACCGACGGTGCTCTTGCAAAACGATGTCATGTGCGTAGTGGAAGGGGAGGAGGATGCCAAATAGTTGCCCATGATAGGCTTACAGCCACATTCCACATCTGGTGAGTCAAACTGTAGTAAAAAATAAAAAAATAGGTGTATCCTTAATAGCAGGATACATGTTGGGTATTGTTTTTGGTTAATTAAATAAAATAATTATCTTAGTCATAACAATCAAACATCTTGAAACAATTAGCTTTTTGTAATGGGGTAGTCAGAGTATAAAGGTAAGAATAAGTGGGACTGTTGGAGAAATGAGTGGGAAAATGTTAAAATGAGGGAGTGTCTTGATAGGGAGTAATTTGAAAAAAAATAGCACAGTATTACACCACTTTTACTTACATTAACCCTGTTATTACAGAGCTCAACCAAGCCATGACCTCTTGCTTCCATTTTTTTCCTTCCACTCTCATACATAAAAACATACACTGTATTGTTTCCTACTGAGATTTAATCAAAAGCCCGAAGGCCATTCATTCAAGAAGTCAACCACCGGATCGGATATTGGCTGGTCACATGTTTCCTGCTTGGAACAGAAGACTATCTTGTGATGGACAAAAAACAGACCATCTTTGTTTTGAGACTGTCAAGTGATTGACTGCTCTGTCTCCACCATGAACCCAGACTTTATTTACAGGAGTACATCCAGTATCTAGCCTTCGTCCACTTCTACTACTACTACTACTACTTCTTCTTCTTCTTCTTCCACTTCTTCTTCCACTTCTTCTTCTTCTTCTTCCACTTCTTCTTCCACTTCTTCTTCTTCTTCTTCCACTTCTTCTTCTTCTTCTTCTGCTTGTGATCTTGTACCAGGCCATGCACAGATCCCACTGGGAGTAAGGGATGCATTTAGGATCCAGAGGGATGGGATTAGTAATTTTTTTAAGGAAGCCAACAGACGACCAGAGTGACAGCCACAAGAAAAGTTTTCTTTTCTTTTTTTTTGATGAGCTATTGAGGTCAGTGAATGAGGAAAGTAGAGCAAAACCATGGTGATTACATCTTGAAGTCCATAAGAATCTTTTGGGATAGCTAAATCTCTTTTCAAGAAAATTCATGTGCTAAAAACAACAGTGAAAGCAGCGGATGTGCTCTGTGAGGATTTAGAGCAATAAGCAGGCTCATGCCTTGATTAGACAAATGGTTCAGCATGTTTCCACTGACTGTAACAAAGCAGTGATTTTAATTCATATTTGGTCATGTTATTTTTAGCCATGCTAGAGGCATGCCTCTAGGGATGGCAATGTCAGGCGGTCAATTAGGCAGTCCAGACTGAAAAATTCCAACAACAATTGGATGACTACCCAGAAAATGTTGTACAGATGTTCAGCACTACTGACACGGGTGATACACTGACTTTCATCCATGAGGTCAACATGTGTGATTTTATGTATTTATTATCTTTAATGTTGCAACAGATATGGGATGGATTGCTGACAAATTTGGTAACAACAGTATGTCAAAAAACTTTTCAACCGGCAGATTAATCTGATCATTTGCTTCTGTTTCTGACCAAATAACTGTGAATTTGGAAACCTAGCCAACAGCCTCAGCTGCACTTTTAAACCCACAGTATCAGATGTTGGCATGCTAACGCACTAAATTAGGATGTTAAACACTGTGCCTGCTTAGCATATATTTTAGCTTTGTCTTTGTGCATTTTATGCTGATGTTAGCATCTGACTCACACACACACCTGCTACTAAGTACAGCCTCACATAGCTGCCAGCATGTCTTTATAACTGATCGGCTACATCCTTTCTCAAAGTGAACTGACAAAACACACATTAGAGAATTTCAATGACACTGTTTATTTATCACCAACTGTGTGTATGTCTGTGCATATGTGTATGCCTGTGTGTGTTTGTGTGTGTGCAATAATATGCACCTCACAATGTGTTGTCTGCTTATGTCCATATTTTATCTGTGTACGCCTCTCTCGTATGATTGTAAAACCTTTGATATCTAGCTCAATAGTGATAGTCCCCCTTTCCTGTACATGAACACATATTCTGCTAGTAAAAATACACAACAGGCCAAAAAAAACAAAAAACAAACTCAACTGGTGTCTTCACACAACAAGGCCCAGCATCTGTAAACGGTGAAAAGTAACAATCAAATAAGAACATCAACTAAATCCTTGGTTGGTGCTGAGGGATTTGCTTTTTTAGGCAGAAGCGCTCCCCGATGTTTTAATCGATACAAGTCTTGATTTTTGTAGCACTTGGTTTATAAGATTGAATGACATTATGAGGTGTAGAAACTAACCAATGGTTACACAGTTTTCAGAAAAAAGTATATTGTATATATATAGTTATATATATATTTATATTCATTATAAGCTTTTTAAAATAGCACAGTAAACACTTTGCACACATGATAAAAACCACTGAGTGTGTCTGATTGTTTATGTATAGGCCAATGGCATCAAGGGAACCACATCCTGATAAAGGGTCATCTCACTTTCTCAGCAGTCAGCTCAGGAAGGAACTTGAGAACTGTTAGTCACTAGTCTAGAAATGAGAACATTCATTTGTGATATTTTATTGATAAACTCAACGTGAGGATTGTTTTGTCTCTCTGTTCCACACAATGTATTAGTTAAAATCTCCTTCCTGAAGTGGCTAAACATGAAAAAGGACCAAACCCGTCTCTGGACCGCATGTTCCTATCTGTAACATTAAGTTGGAATATGTTAGAGTCTGCACACTTTAACCACACAGAAAGAACAACAGAAACAAAAAAGAGAAGTTATATAAAGACAGTCAAGTCAAAAAACCAGAGATACAGAATTTATAGTACTGCACATCATCTCTGCTTGTCCCCTTTTCCTTCTTTATTTTCTGTCTCATTTTATACCTGTACAACACCTCCTTTCTCTTTCTCTGCCTGTCAAATGGTCTCTTTCTCTTTCTCCTTCTCTCTCTCTCTGTTTCGTTCAAAGTCTCTTGCTTTCTCTCTGGCTGTCAGTCTCCTTTTCCCCCCCAAACAGTCTCTGTACAGTTGGCTTAGTGGTGACCATAGAAATATCTAAAGGGTTCCGTGTGACATTGGTTGAAGTTTGTACAGAAACATTATTTTTTTTTCTTCATGTAAACAGGCACACACAGATCTCTAGAGGCTAAATCCCCAGTCAAAAAAATAAAATAAACAAAAAAACAAAAAAGGAAAAAACCACCTTTGTGAGTTCATCGGTCCCTTTTCCTCTTGTTTTGTATTCTTCTGTCCGTATCAGTTCCTTTCCTCTGTCTGCTGATGACTTTATAATTTTTCACATGTTGAGTGTTGCGGCCCTGTTCTCAGTCCTGCTGAGAGGAATAAGGCCTTGGATTGCTCCTTAGATATCTAGAGGTTTACAGCTACTCAGTGTTTATTTCCACTCTCCTCCCACGGCGACTACTGCCAAGGCTTTGTTACAGTTCGTCACCCAAGATAATGAAGCTTAACCAAGGTTGCTGTTGTCCAGGTTGCTGTTTATTTAGTTTTATTTCGCTGTCTCTAGCATCAGTGTTGGTGGTCTAATACAGAAATTCACGCTGTCTCTGACAGGTCCACGTGGAACGAGCTAGCAAATCCTTTTGCGGGCTGAAAAGACAGAGAACACACTTGTTAAGACAAATGCCACCCTTTCCCTTGAGACTTTTTGTGACACAGCTGGCTTGAAATACCATCTCTTGAAGGATACGTGCCACAAAGGACTCCCTGTGAAGTTATTTATATACGCTAAATGCTTGTCCTCGCAGTGTAATGGTAAAACTAATTTGAGACTTGGTTAAAAACATGTCTATCAGTCAAGATAAATGCTCAAAATTTGGTGGCTACATAATGCATGCATAGAAAATACACAGAGCACTAATTGCTTCATTAATTATCTATAAATCATTAAAGATTTATAAACCCTTTATCAGGCAACCCTAGTGATCAGAGCACAGCCGTAGCCAGTAGAAGCATACGCTGCTATTTTTAAAAGTAGAACATGATGCTTATTGGTTAATAGAGCTTCAGCCTCTGGGACTATCCTCATATTTTCTACAGACTGATGAACAACAAAACCTTTGCCGTGGCAGCACAGGGTCAATTTATTTTGCAAAGGTCCAGGAACAACGAATGGAATTGTAAATCAAAAAAGTAAAATGAAATATAATGAAGCTGTGAGTTTTGGACTGAGCGAATATGAAGTGCATTTATCCTAACCCTGCGAGGCAAAAGAGATGAGCAGACGTGCAGGCAGCTATATTTGGAGCAAAACAGGCTCTAGCACCTAAAGGCTAAATACAAATTATTTTTTCTCACAGACCTGATGTGCAAAAGGAAGATTGCTTGGCTCTGTTTGCTAAGTTGCAAACAAGGAGGGGGGGAAAAAAGCAGGTTATGGTGTTCATCGTTTACCTGAGAGACAAACCACAGTCAGCATGCAGTATCATGGAGGATGGTGGTTAACATGGCGGTGACTTGACTGGAAATGACTTCTCTACTGAATGTGTCTATCGAATCCATTCTCTACTCTTAGAGCTAATAGAATATTCATGTAATGTGGAGCTTGGAAAGCAATTGAAAGCGGCAAGAGATGTCCTCCCAATCTGCTTCTTTACAAATACTAACTGGAAACTCAAATTTATTCCAGTGGATTTCAATATGTTTCCTTTTTTCAAAGTAAAACCTCTTTATATCGTAATAGTTTCCATCCTTTCTTGCACACAAACTTGTGTATGCGACTTTTCCAACTGAAGAATCTTGAACTCAAAGCTGACAAACCCACCCCAGCCACCCTTCTTTATGTCAGGTATTGATCTGCAAGTAAGCAAGTATAGATACTCGACACTTCCTTTTTAGAACAAAATGGACTTCAGTTCTTGTGAAAAAAGACGACGCGTGGGTTGTGTGTTTCACCTTTCAAGCTATTCAGTAGGGAAGCCATCGTGCTCGAGCAAAACTCAGTTGTTGAACAAATGGGAAAAGAAGTCTTTTCCGACATGAGATGATCCTTTACTCCCTGTCTGTAAACTCAAATCATGTTTTCCGCGATAATCAGCATTTAATTGTAGGTGTGTGAAGATGGAAAGAATAGAGGCGTGAAGTGTGCTTGTGTTGGTGACCTTTACTTATATGAGCATCAGATAAAAAAGGTAAATGGAAAGAATTTTGAGGGGGGAAATTTAGAGAAAAGGAAAAAGAAAGAAAAAGGGGCCACAGCAACTTAACTTGAGTCCAATTCAAATTTAGTTTATTTTACATTGAGTCACATGATTACAGACAATATTAAGGATGGGGTTAGACTGAATTTTTCAGAGTGTTTTTTTTTTTTAGAAGGGTTGTTAGCAGTGATTACATTTTACATTCAACAAAAGAAATTATAATTTACAAAAAAAAAAAAGAAAACATAAAAAATACAACAAAACATAAAGCCGTATTCTTTAAAACTCCTTAAAAATAGAAGAAATAAAAGCTGATGACCTACATAAAAAGTCCAGATCAGAATCAAGAGGCAGATTCATTCCCCTCCTTTAGTATCTGTACTGGACCAGACCAAAGTCATAGGGTCCCATGGAGGTTTCATACTGATACTCACAGAGAAAGGTGGGTTTGTACGGGAGGGTCCCCCTATCATATTCTTTCCTCTCTAGCGTGCTGGAGCTGTACTGCTGCTGTTGCTGATGGAGGTGATGGTGAAGGCTGTGGTGTGACTGTGACCTTTGACCATCCTTGCCAAAGGTGGAGAATGACCTATCGTTGGACGAAGCAGTGGACGAGGTCATGGTGAGTTGGTCGGACAGGTTGACAGAGGAGGGTACCTCAGTGTCGGGCAGCGTGGCGTCCATGCCGGGGACGTGCAGGTTGCTGCGGTAGTCCGGCCCCTGGCGCCCGTCGGACGGCACGAAGGATGGCATCCAGCAGCGGTCGGAGTGGCCCAGGGCCTTGCACTCCTCTGTGCAGTTGGAGAACAGGTCGGCGCCTTCAGAGAGGATACAAATCAAGGGATAGAAAAGTGGGAGCGTGGACCATGCAGGGAGAAATGAAAAGGTGAAGATGTGGATTGAAGATTAAAGAGATGTAAGGGGTGATAAGTAAAAGAGGACAAAAAAAGAAAAGGGAGCATGAGAGGAGGGGTGTGTGTGTGTGGGGGGGGAGATGAGAGAAAGAGACCAGAAGAAAGAACATAAGTTAGCAATCATTTGCCAGTGTCGCAAGCAGAGAAAGTGCAGCAAAAGCTATTCATCAAAGAGACAAGGCCAACATTGATGAAGTGAATTGTTTGTTTTCCTCCTCACCTCATTCATTCCGAATGAAATGGGCAATCAAAGTGATGTGGTGTTGCAAAAACATTTCACCCCCTTTCCACATCAACGTTCTCAGATTCACAATTGATTCCCAAACACCAAGAGACAAACTGTGAATCCATACTCCATCATCCTCACACACAAAAAATGACAATTATCTGAAGAAATGCTCCACAAAAAGCAACAAAATATTCACTGTCTGCTTAATCACACTCTAATGTCAATCATCCCTATACAAACCAACAAAGTGTGTAATTGACAAAGAGCTACTGCCAAAAACAAAACCTCGACATAAAAAAGATTAAATTAACATCTGAAATGATATAATAGAATAACACACAGTCATGCACACACACAGCCAGCATGAAAGAGGTACCACTTATGTTAATTACGCTCTCTTAGAGAGAATAAAGAGGGGAAAATGTAGGGGAAGAAAAGTATGAGAGACATTGCAAAAGGGAATAGAAAGGAACAAGAGACGTGAACAGAGTCATCATTGTAACAAGACTCTGCAGGCTTTCTTTGCCCGTGTGCAGATTGGATTTTTTTGCCGCTCTTCCAGTAAAGCCAGGACAATGTGGGAAAGCGTTGAAATGGCGGGATCAAAGCAGGTGAGAATCGTTTCAGGGTGAGAGGAGGAGAGGCGGAAAATTCAGAACAGAGAGGTAAAGGAGGAGAAACAGAGAAAGAAAGAATCTGCAATGCCCTGTTTGAGAGCTTCTGATCAAAGGGTCCGCGAACACAAATCCATTCCACTGATCTATGCGACTGATAATGCCACTGTTTCTTTATTACTTGGAGCACACATGCACACACACTCACAAACAATGCAATGTACGCTTACACACATAAATAGATATTAGGCTACAGAAAAAAAGATAAGTGAAGTGCAGAGTATAAGGAATAATCTTTGAGGGGGTTGAATAATGTCTTATATCAGTTTAATAATCAAAAAAGATCAGTTCATCCACCCAAAAGAAGTAATACAATAACATAATATGCTTTGTGATATGGTAAAAATTTGTTTTATTTTCTATTGAAGCTTCACATTTAGCTGCAGCTTTAAGTGAAGGACAAAAAAACAAACCTTTTTCCTGACCTGTCCACCTTCTCACCCCTGTGCGTTGCGACTAAATCTCAAAATGAAAGTCTGTCACAGATTATGGATTATCTCTACCGGCAGTAAAAGAGGCAAAGACAGAAAAGGCATCTCAAGTCCTAAAAACGTTTGTGCATATTGTCAGTATTGTGAGTTTTCCCTTTTGTTTTCTTTGTTCTGTCAAATTGGATGCCGATGCTCGGCTGGTCTGTGCATTGCAGGCATGTTTTGGCAATATGATGCCAATTTGACAAGTCTACAACTGAAACATTGTTAAAAACAAATTAAAACAATTGTACTGGAAACACTGTATTGTTGTGGTAGCATCAAATCAACTGTTTTTCTTTTGAAAACTAGGCAATAGTGTAATTTACACTCTGGATAGAGAGGACATGCTGGTTTTTTAAAATCCAATTTTTGTCTCAAACACCTCTGTTGTTTCAGGTTGATTATCTTACAGAATCTCTCTAAACAGTGTCCTTTTTCTGCCCATCACAGTCCAGATGAGATGATGAGTTGATTGAAATGTAGATATGCGCATACAAAATGAGAGGCCTTCAGTTATTACTGCACCCTCAAAGCAATAAACTCAACGAGCAGCTGTGAGCGATGCAGCGAGTGCTTGGCCGACTCCTATTGCCCTGGGTTCTGCCTCTCAGGCTACATAAATACCTGCACTCACAAGTCGCAGCAAAAAGTAAATGCCTGTGCTCTGCGAGTTTCTTGTATTTTTAGTTACAGTTAATATACTCAGTAAAAGACACTCTAGTAAAACATCTAATATTGTATTAAAGCACAGCACTCCTTACAGGAAAGAAGCAAATACAGTCTTAGCCATCATCTCTATCAAAGAAACACGATCAGTTAATAAATCAGAGGTTTAAATAGCATTTTGGCTTCTACCTTTTTTTTTGTTATGCTACTAATAGTACAAAGTGTGTTAGCATAACCAATTTTATAATTCTTTCTTAAATGTTACTGGAACTAAAGAGGCTATTTAAATTATTATTCATCATTATATCCTGAAAAGCAGCAGTAGAGGAAGAAATAGATTGTATCAATCCTGTAAATTTGCTTGGGTCGCCACTTCAGCTGATTTTTTTTCCCTCATGCATTGCATTGCATTCTCTCGGCCTCTGAAGTCAACAAATAACCATTTTAAAGAAGACGAGAATGCCGAAAGGAGAGGAAATGTGGTAGCACCCCAGTGGCTCTGGTGTTAAGTATGTAGGTGAAACTGAGTCTTAACCACAGCCCAGGCTCTGTGCTACATGTCATTTCCTCAAAAGCCCAAAAAACAGTTTGAAAAATGAAGGAAAATAGGTAAAATGACAAGGTGAGTGGGCTGTGTTTCTTACTTCCTAATGAAAAACTTTCTAAATGCAATTAATTTCCAAAAAAAAACCCTACTCATTAAAGCACACATTTATAGCTGTGCCATACTATAATTTACTAAGATGCAGCTCGTCATTGTAACCTCAAATGTCAACCACTGCACATGTGCATACCAGACAATACATTATTAGCAACGGCACTGCCAACACATTGTCTCAGAACCACTACTATGGCTGACTCAATTTTTTCAGTTTTGCATGCATCGTGTGGATCTAATCGTGTTGCTAATTCAGGCCTCACGGGGAGTGAGACATGCAACAAAGACTGTGTAGTGGCCGGAGTGCCAGAGGAGACACGAAGCTCACAGACAAGGGACGGCAAGGGCCAAACAGACGGGGAAGTCACAGATTTCACAGACAGAGACAGCAGGCAGCAAAAGCAGCAAGACCGCGGGAACCATAAGGAAGGAGATGGGAGACCCAGGCCTCGCAGATGGAAGGAGCAATGGCCAGAAAAGACAGAGGGGAGACCTGGGTCTCGCAGATGGAGACGGGAGAGGGGTTACACAGACAGGGAGAGGAATTTTAAGTGCTAGAAATGAAAAATCTTTAATTAAACATTTGATTTTTATGTACTTTCACCCTATCATATGGAAGTTATTTCAGCATCCATCTCGCCATTATTTTCTCCCCTCTTATTTAAGCATTCAGGGCCATGTGGAGCAAGGGTCTATCTAAGTTTGATAATGATTAAGAATAAATGCTTAGATGGTGATAGAGTTAATTAAAAACAGGTTGTAGGCTACCACTGTGTATATATATATATATATATATATATATATATCTGTACCTAGAAAACAAGATGGGCTGCTAACCCTCTGCTGATTAAAGTGCAAATTGCAGAGAAACAGCAATCGAGGGCAAATTGCTACATATGAGAGCTGACAGCTACTTTCTTTTTCTTTTATTCAACAAAACGTGTTTGATTCAGCAAGTTTTAATTATGTCTGTTTACCTCTGTCTCATCTGCCTGGCTCACAGAATCAGCACCAGGCAATGCTTTTGCAGCCAGAGGCCAATTTCAATGCTAAAAAGTTCAGAAAAATCCCTGCAAATGCAGACTTGGAACGACGTTGTCTTGCATTCACCTTCCGCTTCACTCCTGCACCTATATCTGGCTTTAAAGGTTGTGAGCATTAAATAACAGTAAGTCTGTTCTGCTAATTCCCTCTTTACAGTTAGAGGTTAGCCATTTAATAGACTTTTTTTTTACAAATTAATTTCCACCTCAGACACACAGGGGTGTTGACCTCAAGTCCTCCAATCCATGTGAATAAAGCAACTTGCAACCAGAATGTATACACTTTTGAATGTAAGGACAAATCAGCAAAAACGATAAGCACAGGTGCAAAAACAATCGCAGATACAACTGTGCAAAAAGCACACAGACATACATATGGATTAAGATGCAAAGTTAATGTCAAAGGATTAAAAGAAGGCTCAGTTTCTTCCTTATTGCTCATATCTCTGTATGATATTGAGCAGGTGCATCATGCTCTGGGTATGATTGGTAAATATAGTCTGAAGCAGGCGCCACACAGCAGTTCTGAGAAATTCTTGTCACTGACTTCCAATCAATTCTGTGATTTTTACCTGCCGGCTCACTCTTAAAAAAAAACGGCAACATCTCACACATATGTTTGCAAAAACACATCCGCTTAAAAATACTTCCTGAGTGCTGAGATATGTAAATGTACACAAGTAAACAGACAGACAGGCCATGACACCGCATGACACCCGGTGGCTGTTGAATCCCGTGAAGCACCTTTTCTTCCTCGGGCAGGAAGCAAAACAACAACCAAAACGGTGACTGGCAATGACAGGCCCTGCCAGCAGCCCCGTCTCTTAACGTGGCCTCATCAGGCTGGAAGAACGCACCGGCACACACTCACTCACACACACGCACGCACGCACTCACTCGCACACGCATACATAAACAAGGTGATGTAAACTATGCTACACAATGCAAACACAATCTACTTGCTAATAAGCAATCAGCACTTCTTTTCTGTCACTGCTTCTTTTTTTTTTTTTTTTTCATTACATCTCTGAGTGTTTTCGAAATCCCACATCGGTGGGATTTGACTAATTGCACTGCCTGACATACATCCAGCAACTGGGAGTGGGGAAATGAAGGACAACAAACCCGGGGAAAACATGTTTGAATCCATTTGGTGGATATATATCTGCTGCACTCTGGGTTGCAGCCGCTCCCTTGCTTTGCTCATCTGTTTGTATGTCTCCCTCCATCTCTATTAATCCCTCTGTGTCTCTTTTCCTCTGTCTGTGTCAGTCTCTCATTATTTTCTCCAACAATTAATCCTCTCTGCCTGTTTTCTGCTCTCTTTATCTCTTTTACCCTCTCACTCAAAAAAAAAAAAACACTCCTAGTCCCCCAGGTGGAGGGTGTCTTCTAACCATACCTCTGTTTTTCATCTTGTCCTCAACTGTTCCGCAGAGAATGCACGCAACAAAACGTCAATATTTGGACGGCAGCTAAGGATGGCAGGGGAGTAGCATAGCTTTCTTACAAGAGTTGGCCAGTGAGGCTATGATGAGTAAACCAGAGACCTCCCAGGGCCAAACTAGAGCAAGATGGTTCCTGCCATATCCAGTTATGACAGACAGAGAAATTGTTCTAAGTCTGTCAGAGGCAACTACTGTAATTTTGTTACAAGGCAGCCATGCTGAGAAAGAACCAAAATGGCCGCTCGCCCTAACAGTGTCTATTTGATTAATACTGTCCCTTCAGCGGTGTGAGAGCAAAAGGTCTGGATGACCACTGATTATTGATCTCCGGTTTGTACGTGTTTCATGATCTATAATTTAAAGCCTGACTTGAAAATGTCCTTAATAGCTATGTAACCTATATTAAGACCCCTGACTGCAACATATAAAGATATTCTGATCTATTACAGCCGAAGTATTTCATTTTAATTTACTTTTTGTATTTTGGCTATCGTCTAAATCAGTTATAAAATTGTAATCATGAAACACACGTCGACATTGCTACAACAGTGTCTGGTTGTACAAGTGACGGACAACTAGGCTGCTTATAGAAGCTTACAGGTTAGTGTGGTTAATCTAACATTTATGTGCAACTTTCAGACCAACAGCAAATGTGACAAAGGGAAGGTCGGGCCAGTTATGTTTTTGTCTATTAGATTTCTTTCCAGTAGATTTTTTTTAGGTGTCCTCCTGTCCTCCAAACAAAATCTGCTTTTACTGTTTACTCACATTAGCTAGCTACTTGCAATGACTGCAGTGGGGTTGTGTTGGTTGGGATTTAATCCAGGGATCAAAATCATTTGATTTGGAAGAAGCCTACAAGTAAAGTAAAACTGATTTATTGATTTTCAGAATCTCTTAAATCTCTTATTGACAACCTTTTCACAGTATAATTGTAATGACCCGTTGTTGTTTGGCTAATGTGTGTTTAATTAAAACCTGTAAGTTTGCTAAGCAGGAGTATGTAAAGAAATGAGTGATTGCTGGAGCAACATATAATACTCAAGTTGTACATAAGTAAAATTCTACTTAAAATCTGTTGCCAGAATGCATTTTTATGTATCTATGTGACTCAAAAATTCACAGAGGTGCTGTAGTTCATGTTTTATAACACGTTCGAGAGCAGTCAAGTTAAAGCTGCCGGTCACAGATCAGATTACACAACACCTGAGCTCCCTATAAGCATTACCAACACTTATCTTACCATCACATTTGTGTTTATTTGTGGAGGGTTTAGCCCTGCTGGAGCAGATGTTCACCAGTGTTTAATCTCTGTGCAGAAAGGATGATTTGCGTGTGACTCTTATCCAAAGCATTTTTATGACTCCCATGTAGTTTCCGTTAGTCTGACTGCCTCTTGTTCATCTTCTGTTATTAATATCCAAGGTCTCCTGTCACTGTGGCAATAAGGATACCTCTATTTACCTTTTTTGCTTTTATATTTTCAGCACATAGGTGTATTCATGTGTCCTGGTACTAAACGTGTTGGAAGCTTGTGTCTTCTTCATCCATTTCAGGGTTGGAACACTTAATTTGCTACTCAGTTCATTCAGAAAGCACAGCCTATTCATATCAAGACTACATTCATCAAGACTCTCAGAGAGCTGTTTATTAGTTATTATTCAATGTTCTTGTTGTCGTTTTGATTTCTTTTCACACGGAACTGTGTTTGGCTGAATACACTCCTTACTCCATGTACCTTAACCAAGATTTAAAATGTCTTTTTTCACACGGTAAGGTAAGAAATAAAAATTTGGTTATCTTTTCCTTTTTCTGATGTAACTTTTACTGAATTTACAAGACAGCCAGCTGAAAAGGAATGGTGACATCTCCAACTAAAATATTTTAAATGATCAATGCATTTTAAGAATGCATTGCCCCCTGTTGGAGGTCATACAGTTGATCTGTGTTAGTTTCTCTTGAATGATTGTAACATTCTTTAAGTTGGGTGGTTTTCCGAGGATTTGTCTATCAGCTTTGCACTAAATGATATTAAACAGTACACCTTTGGGTTTTGGACTGTTGGTTGGATTAAACAAGAGGTTTTAAGATGCACTTTTGACTCCTTCAACTATTTTCTGATATATAAAAGGAAAAAAAATAATAGAAATAATCAGTGGTTGTAGCCTTGGTCTGAAATGACTCTTCACGAAAGAACTGTAGATGTTTTTATTGACTTGAAGATTTTCTGATAATTGACCTTTGATTTTTTTGTTTGTTTTGTCTTTGTGCTTTTTGTTTGTTATTTTATGACTATTTAAGCACTTTTTTTGTTGAACGATGTGTTTTTTTTTTTTATTAAGTAGGCAAGAAATAAACCTGGGAACTTTTTGTTCCAGTAGATCATAGAATCAGCCCCCAGTGTTGTCGGTAGCCCGGGTCTGAGAGGAGGGTGTTTTCAAAACCTTTCATGCTAAATTCCTCTGACAGCTCACTGACATGGGTAATGGCAACACGGTGCCCGCCACTAATTCATAATCAGCCGTCTAACACACCATTGCCGCAGTGATTTAATTGTCCCATTTGTCACGGCTGTTGTTCTCACCAAAACAAAACGTCATGATAATAATCATTTCCAGTCTCCCACCCATCACACAGCCTTCCACAGCTGATCCAGGGTTTCTGAGATGCCACATTTCTCCACTGATGAATATTTTATCCTCTCCTATCTGTCACCTGTTTTGTTTTGCTTTCTCACACTCGCCACCATCTCCTACAAGATGATGAGAGCAATAATGAGAAAAACCGTGTCTGATGCGAATCAGACACCCTAAACAAAATGGGGAGTGTGAGGAGGTAAAAGGAGGTAAAAGGTGTGTTAGCCAATCAATAGTGCTTTGGCTCTTGAGGCAGCGGTGCCTCACTCCAGACACACTGCTCTCTGAAAAACCATTTGCCCACTTTTTAAAGCTATATGCTGATATCCCAGCCTCACAGGCAGTGTCCCTTTGATTTAAAACCACGTCAGTAGACTTATTTTCTAAAGTGTCAGACGAGCGGCCGAGCGGGAAGCTACGGCAGGTGTAGTTGATGATATGCCAACTGGAAATGGTTTTCCCTTGATTTGAAATACTCCGAGGTGCACCAAAAGGGAGAGTGTGCCGCGCGGTCCCGTGAGGAAACCTTGCCTCTAACCCTCCTTTGATAATTGCTATGCAAAGGTTCTAGAAATGAATTACTGATCAGCCGAGTGTTGCAGAGAGCCAACGTGTGGGGGAGACAGAATGAAGGATGAGACCCTGCCACAAACCCTGGAAAGAATATGTGTGTGTCACACAGACTCGCACACACCCACAC
>JAQNCA010000024.1:21976614-22046333 GCA_029783725.1 Acanthurus tractus | reverse complement strand
CAGAATGAAGGATGAGACCCTGCCACAAACCCTGGAAAGAATATGTGTGTGTCACACAGACTCGCACACACCCACACGCACACAAGATGGATGCAAATATGCATACTGTCAGTGCATGCTAAAAATGTATGTGTATGCATGTGCACACACAGATTTGCTTATGCACACAAACTGTAGAAATATACAGTAAATCAAGTCTATACATAGTCTAAACTCCGGCTTGTTCACTTTGGCTCTCTACCACCTTCATGCAAAGCTGAGAACATGTACTCGGCATAAAACTCTTACAGACGAGCACACACAATAAAAAAAAAGCAAACATAACATTCAACCCACATGAGGCAAACAGCAATATTCTCAATCCTATATAGATTTTACACAGTAAAAGAAGTCACACTTATACACAGAGAGAAGCAAATGAGCAATTGGTATGCCTATATAGAGACAATATCCACCCGGCAATGTGCCAAGCACTCTCTCTTCTCAAACGCAATCTCATTTAAGCTTCTGAGAGTACCATCTCAAAGGAAAACTCCTTTTCAATACAGACATCATCACCTAGCCTTGTTTTCTTCTGCACAAAACTCACACTCACACACACACACACACACAAGTGGATTATGTACAGGTATCATTTATATGCACCCAGATACTAAATCGAACAATGGTACGCCTCTGCACCCACACACTCGTACACACACTCTGTCAGGTTTCGTTATTTACAGACGTCTGTTTAAACGTGAGTGTCCCTCTTTCTAAAGTAGCAGTCGTGTGATATTACCTCCCATGGAGTGGGAAGCTGTTCCCTTCTAAATCCAACATGAGGAACAAATGTTGGTTTCCTCGTATGAAATAGAGTACAGCACCAACTGGGTACACTCCCAGACCAGTGCCAAATGAGTGTGCTCAGAGCCAGTTAAAGCTGAGGAAACATGTTACTGCTTGGTGAATGCGGTCCTATTACAGGCAAGAAGGAATTTAAGGAAGGACACCACATATTAAAAGTTTTAAATTACAATTATTGCAGGCTAGAACGCCACGCGAGGGCTGATTCCTTACCGAGGTCTGAGGTTACCTGCTACATGAATAGATTCTTATGCATATCACATATTCATATAACTGATATTCCTTGAAATCCCTTCACTTTCTTTCTCTGGCATGCTGAGTAGATTTAAAAAAAAATAATGTTTTTGTATAAAAGAAGCCAAATTCTGCAAGACTGTGCTGTTTCCGATATAACTACATTAAATTCTATCCAACAAACATGCATTTTAAAACATAATTCACAAAACAACTAAATCTAGATAAAATTAATAGTTTGGCCTTTGGATTTCCTCCAGCTCTGCATTTCTGTCCCACATAGTTTGACCTTCCCGGCTTCTTTCATCAGCGAGGGCAGAGAGTGACACACTGCTGTACATTGGCTCTCTATTTGGGCTTGTTTCATTAATAATGTCAAACACTGTGGAGCCGCACGAGGATCATTCGCCATCCTACAACACCTACTTAATCTGCTCTATTTGTATTCCCAGCACTGGTATGATATTTGGCAGACTCTGGTCTAGACAGGGGTCTTATGTGAGCTGTGTGGAACAATCCCTCAGAAGAAAAGGGCAATTCAATATGAAATAAGATTTTGTATTGCTCCACTTTTTCTCCGACTCCACTTTGATCAATAAACAGGTACTAACCTAATAGAAGTTTAGAGAGAACAAGAGGGAGGCTTATGATAAAACCCAAAGCCTTGCCTTAAAAAAAAATCTACTGCAACTGTAAATTGTAGAGGAGAAATTGGAGTCGGTAAATAAACCTGAAGTGAGCGCGCGGATGGGGAAATGTTCTATAATTCCAACATTTTACTGTCGTCTTTCTTAATGCCAGGCTACAAAGACGTGGCTAACAAAAAAACAAAGAAAGCAAAAGCTGCTTCTGTGCTTGATCAGCTGAATCTATAACCAGCAAAGGCAGTACGATACACAGACTGCGGGCTGATTGAAGTGCATCTCATTATAACAATTTAGCTTCCATGCCTTTTCCTTTCATTGAGTGAACCTATTGATTAGTGCCACTAAAGCAAAACTGGCCTCATACTGCCTCTACTGGGAGTCGCTGTCCTTTCAGCACCACTGGGGGAAACAGCACCGGGGTGAGGAAGAGTGAAGGGAGAACAAGAAGAAGCAGAAAAGGAAAAAGATCCCCACCAAATTTCTCTCCCTCTCAGCCGGGTGTGTAATACAATCAACACCTCTGGGGCCTGTTCATGCCAGCCAGCCAGCAACACCAGAGCCCAGGCCTTTGCACACTCTCAAATTAAGGAAATTAAAAGTCACTGATCCGCACCAACAATTCGGCATTATACCATTCACAATCACAAACACGCTCTATGGAAGCAGATTAGGGGAGTATATGTGTGTCTGTTTGTGTTCGTGTTTGGGTGCTAAAATGACAGTGTAATTAAGTGCTGTGTCTGTGTGTGGAGGGGGGTTGGCGGGGGGGGGGAACTCACCGGCTGAATGACCCCGGTTGGTGGCATCGTGGTCACTGTCGCCCTGTTCGCTGTCGCCATGACCACTGTCTTTGGAGCTGACGATGTCTGCCTCTTGGAATGCCGAACTGGACAAAATGAGGGAGGAGAGTGGGAGAGCGCAGACGGTCATGAGAGAGAAAAAAAAAAGGGGGGAGGAAAAGGTCCAGATGCAACATTGGGAAGGTGAAGGAAGAGCGGGAGGATTAAATAAGTAGCAGAGAGAAAGGGAAAGGGAGGAAGAATCGGAAATCAACACCACATTAATACAGTCACGGTGGCCGTCGAGAGTCTAAATTGGATGTTACACATGGCATGTAATGAAATCCAGCATTACAGCCTTAATAGGCGCTGCTCTGTCAGTTATGGGACTGATGCCAAATTGAAGATGAATGTTATGGATACACTGGGAACCATGTAGCCTCTCAAAACCACAATTAACGATGTGGAATACACCGAATTTACAGGGATGAGTGTAATATTCAATTTTATTGATATGTGAATAGGCTGAGGCCTCGTGGATGTTATGGGTCCTCTGATGGTGGATGGCGTGCAGCTCAGTAAGTCTTGCACATTGATAATAATGCAGTGTGTGTATGACTGTGTGTGTCTGCTTGAGAGAGGACGTTTTCATGTGTGTGTGTGCATGTGTGTGTGTGTGTGTGTGTGCTTTGCTACCTGTTGACACGTCTGGGTCTGTCCACCAGATAGCTGAGTTCTGCTCGTTGGTGTTTTGTCTAAAAAAAAGAAGAAAAAAACCCCACAGAAACACAAATGCGATCATTTGTAATGTTAATTAGCCACATCAACAAATAAACAAAAATGAGGTTTTTTTCTAGGTAGGAGAATATGTATGCATACATTGCTTGCCAACATGTAATTGTGTCAGAAGTTATGTGTCGACGCTGCGCGCATCCACTTGGTGAGTGAGTGGGCGAGAGGAGACAGGAGCAAGGGAGAGTGGGTTAGGGAGGCGAGTGAATGCGTAAATGATTGAGCCGCCCGATGCTGAAACTGAACAACCTTTGTTCACGGTGCTGCCGTGCTGGGTCGTGCACGGAATACTTAAAGCGCAGCAAAGGCAAGGCTGTGACTGGCTCTCTGGCTCCACTCCAGCCCCACCGCAATCAACAAAAAAGCCCCAACTCCACAGCTCCGCGAGAAGAACGCACGGGCTGAAAACCAAAACAGGTCCGTCAGCTCCCTCGTCTCCTCCCCTTTTCTGATTATATTTTATAAATTAATGAGGATGCACACACTGAAATTATCGGGTTGAAAGGAGGGTTAGTTAAGGACGTCTGCTGATGTAACTCCCTTGATGTAACTACCTTGCAAGAAACGATCACTTGACAGCAGAAGTTTCTGATCTATGCATGTTTTTTTTTGTTTGTTTTTTTTAATCTTTCCCCTTCACTTTAGTGAGCAAATCTCTACATTATTTCCCCTTATTATCATGTGAGCCACGCTTATACAGGTAACTTTAATGTTTAAAACTTTCTCATTTTTGATTTACTTCTGAACAAAAACAGCATATCTGTGCATGACTGATGGCGTGAATAAATTAAGAAATACGTCAGATTTTTACCAATTTTGCCTAATATAGTGAAAAATCATTGGAAAAAAACATAAAAAAAAGGCCTATGTTGTCCAGCTTTGTGGTCTGACTTGAAAATTCCAAGCACTTTGTGCTCACAGTGAAAATATCCGTCACACTTCAGCCAATTGCACACGATGTAAAGGTTTATCTGACAGCAGTCTATTGCGAATAAAACTAAAAGGCCACGTGAGATTTAACAATTGACATGTCCAATCACCATTAGGCACGACAATGATTAAAAGCCACAAAGCAGAACAGCCGAGTCAATAACAGATAACACTTCCATCCTCTCTGAGACTTTTGCTGCGTGTGACCTGAATGGAAAACATAATTTGACATGAAGCAGACACGGATGTTGTTATCAGGACGATCTTTAGAACAAATTGAACCCTTTAAGACATTTTTTTTTTCGCACTTTTAATACATTGAATAGGAGGTTCAATGAGGCCCCGTTCAAGAATAAAAGTAATTCAGGCCTTTCTTACCTCATTAGAGAGAATACTGCCATTAGATATGATGTCTGGTTGTTGATCGCTGTAACCCGTTACTATGGCGCCGCAGGGGTTGGTGTGATCCGTGTCAGTGCTGCGGGATGGGCTGCACGGTTTGAGGAACATCAGGTCCGTTTTAGCGGACTCAGGTGTCAGACACACCTGGTAACAGTAGGAGTTCTGGTTCTGGTGATGGTGAGAGCCGAAGCCCCCTCCCACGCCGCCCACGCCAGACTCTTCTACGGGCACCTGCCCCACGGGCCCGACCCCTGACGTCACGTTGGTACTCTGAACTAACATGATGTCGGATTTACTCAGCTTCTTCTGTTTCCGGCCGCGAGCCTGCCTGCTACAGCAAGAGCCACAGCACAGGCAGCAATCACCGGCCAGCAGGCAAGTGTACAGGTTGAGCTTTTTGTCCTTTTGGCAGCGCACGGCCAGCACTATCATAGCCAGGAGGAAGATGAAGGACACGGAGCCCAAAGCGATGATGAGAATGAGGGTGAGGTCAAGGGAGGTCTCCTTTGCCTTGGAGGCAGAGCCGCGATCCCCGCTGCGGCCTTCGACCACGCTGTCCACCAGCATTACACTCACACTCGCCGAGGAGGAGAGAGGGGGCTGCCCGTGGTCCCTCACTTCGATCAGCAGGTCGTAATAGCCCTGTGGATCCCGCTTGGGAGAGATCCGGCGGGCTGTCCTCAGCTCCCCTGTCCTCCAGTCCATGCGGAACATCCCCACCTCGTTTCCTCGCAGGATGCTGTAGGACAGCCTTGCGTTCTCACCGTCATCTGCATCCATGGCCACAATGCGCGTAACCAGATAGCCGGGCTCCGCAGAGCGCGGCAGGTGCTCTTTGGCTGTGCCGTTTTTCCCGATGGGGGCTATTACAGTGGGAGCGTTGTCATTTTGGTCAACTATGATAACATTTACAGTGGCATTGGAGAAGAGCTCGGCAGCACCGGAGTCTTTAGCCTGGACCATGAAGCTAAACTCCTTCAGCTGCTCGTAATCGAAAGAGCGCAGCGCGTAAAGGTAGCCGGTATCCTGGTTTATGGACACGTAAGTGTCCACAGACATGCCCTGTATGTCACACTCCAATATGGAGTAAGTAATTAGAGCGTTCTGTCCTACATCAGGGTCCAAAGCGCTCACGGCATGAATGAAAGCACCGGGCACATTATTCTCAGTCACATACACATCATAAACCGCCTGCGTAAAACGGGGCGCATTGTCATTCTCATCGGAGACGTGCACTTTAATTGACTTGCTGGTGGCCAGCGAAGGCTGACCCTTATCTTTGGCCACCACGGTGATGGTGTAAGAGTCTGTGTTCTCTCTGTCCAGCGGTCCATCTGTTACGATGGTGTAGTAATTTTTGTAAGACGATTTCAGCTTGAAAGGGACGTCTCCCAATATCTCACAGCTCATATGTCCATTCTCACCAGAGTCCCGGTCCGAGACGCTAAAAAGTGCGATCACGGTGCCCGGGGCGTCCTGCTCGCTTACGGATTCAGTCACAGTGCTGAAACCGATCTCTGGTGTGTTGTCGTTCACGTCTATGAGTTTGACCAGCACTTTGCAGTGCGCGGGGACCGCATTAGCCCCGAGATCTTTAGCTTGGACGTAAATCTGGTACGTGCTACTCTCTTCATAGTCCACCTCACCGGCCACTTCTATCCGACCTGTTCTGGCATCGATGTTGAATAAGTCCTTTATCCGCGGGGCGTTATGACTGCTGAAAGAATAAACTATCTCCCCGTTTTGTCCCTCGTCAACATCTGTGGCGTTGAGTTGAATTACCAGAGTGCCCACGGGAGAGTTTTCCCGCAGGTTAACCGAGTACACGGTCTGGTCAAAGGTGGGCGCGTTATCATTAGAGTCCAGAACTTTAACGACCAGCAGAGCTGTCCCGGTGCGCTGCGGGATGCCCCCATCCACGGCTGTCAGCACATAGCGGTGCACCGCCTGCTGCTCCCTGTCCAGCGACTTCTCCAGCACCAGCTCTGCGAACTTGTTCCCGTCGCTCTGTGTCTGCACGTCAAGGTAAAAATAGTTATTATTCGTTATGGCATATGTGCTGAGCGCGTTCGTGCCCACGTCAGGATCGAAGGCATTTTCTATCGGGAAACGGGTCCCGGGGATGGCGCTCTCCGATATCTCCACGGAAATGTCTGTCTCGGGAAAGCTTGGTGGATTGTCGTTGATATCCATCACCTCAATCTCCACGCGAAAGAGCTCCAGCGGGTTCTCCAGAAACACCTCCAGGTGCAGTAGGCACGGGATGGTCTGTTTACAGATTTCTTCCCGGTCAATTTTTTCCTTCACCACGAGCGCGCCGTTCTCCAAGTTCACCTCCAGATAAGGTGTTCGTGAACTAGGCACCGTCTGAAAGCGGCGAGCGGAAAGTTTGGTGATGTCCAGCCCCAAATCCTCTGCGATATTCCCAACCACGGAGCCAGGTTCCTGCTCCTCTGGCACCGAGTAGTGTAGCTGAGAGACGGCTCCATCCAGGATGGAGAGCAGGAATATTAACCAAAGCATTTCCTCTCCCTCTCACAAAGTGCACTTCAAGACGAAACAAAAAAAAAAGTGTTATTCCTTTTTCTTACAAGAAATGAGCATTTCCCATTTCCTCTGTCCGTGAAAAGGCAGTGAAAGAAACAGCAACAAGGCTGTCCGAATTTGAAATTCCTCTCCTCTGCCTCGGGTCAGTGGAACATTGTGTCGTTTCAGCTGTGAGAAGCACAGCCATTTGATCCGAGCTCCTCTGTTTTAATCAATTCTGCACCGGTCTGTGAGTTTTGGCGTCTGCGCAAACATTGCAGGCTGGAGCCAGGACGCATAGCCAACACTCCCTGTGCACAAAACAGACTGCTTCTTCTTCTTCTACAAGTAAAGTCACACAACAACATGGGGAATTCCAAACGAGCAGGAAAAGAATGCAAAACTCCTACTGACGCACCACCAAAACCTATAACAAATGCAGTTTCTAAATAAAGAGCGGCGAATAACAGGACTTTCTCTCTATCTCACTCTGTGAGGATGTAATCACTGCGCCTAAGCGCTCAAAGCGGATGATGTTCTCAGCTCGGCTTCTGTAAGGCGAGTGTGAGCAGCGGGGTTGGTTTTGCACTCAGCTCCTTTCCCCACCAGCCAATGGTATTCTCAAACACCGGGTGTAATGGCACCTGATTGGGGCTCTGCAACGCCAGCCAGAGCACACATCGGGCCCTCATAACAAAACCAGTAAAGTGCCGCTGCACTCCTCTCATCTTCTATACTCCCTCTCTCCTCCAGGCCCAGCCTCAGTTGTAGCAGGGAAATTAAATGTTTTACACATCCAGTGAATTAAGAAAGTCGAATAATAGTGTGTGACAGTTGGTATCGGTGGGAGTATGCGCACATAATATCGCTGTTTCCATGGGGGGGGAGCTGCTATTTATGCCATATAATAGTGCAAAAACTTCCGTTACTTATTATGATGATGATGATGATAATTGTATTTTCTTGCAGTGTGACAAATGGCTCCCAATTTGCTAAGTAAAGAACCGGTCCCTCATGAGGTTGCCCTTGACGCAATTATTTCAACAGTTTGCTATTAAAGCTGCGCTCTACATGAGTCACAATGTAGGTTGCCCACAGCCAAAGACCACCATGGAAAGAGCCTGCGCAAGTAAAGACAGCTAGTGACGCAATACCCCACAGTGCCACGGCCACTCTCTCTCTCTCTCTCTCTCTCTCTCTCTCTTTCTCTCTCTCTTTCTCTCTCTCTCCCCCCTCTCTCTCTCTCTCTCCCTCCCTCTCTGTCTCTCTCTCTCTCTCTCAGAAATGAACACGCATCTATTCACAATATAGGTGAAAAAATAGAAGAAAACAAAGTAGGCTTCTCTCTCCTTTGTTTGGCAGTGAGCATAATGATTCAAGGTTCCATCAGAGCAGAATCACACATGAGTTACTTTAATTCAGTGTAATGAAGCGTCATATTTTAGTCCTACCGTGTTGCTAATAGCCTAGAGCCTATTAGTTCCCCTATCTTCCCATTCTTATCATTAACCCCCTCACATGCTGGCCTCAACCGGAATGCTGTTGCATCATGTGCTAATTTAATTCATAATGCATAAATTAAAAATGCAAATGGGAGAGTTTTGAGGGAGACGCAAATCGTACGGGTGTAACTACTTCCACACCATTTGGAAGATGATGACAAAAAGATGAAAAAGAGCGTAATTGAAGTTAATTAACATAAGTCTCTAATTCCAAATGTAATAGACGGAGCGCAACAATATCGGCCCTAATGCAAAGCGACGTGCCCATTGTGCTGTGGATTAAACAGCGAGTGATTCGCGATTCTGCATCTCCCCATACAAGTCACAAAAAACAAAGAGGAGACGTTAGATGAATTTCCACCCATGTCTGAGCCGGAGCTGTGTGACTGAATCGAGCTGACACTGGAGTCGGATCTCTAAGCAGAGCAAAGAGCGGCTTCCACCTCTCTTTCTCTCTCCCGGTCCCTGTCTGGGTGTTACAGAGACCAACGTCGCCCCCTCGCGTCGGCCCGCTTCCTCTTTAAATTCCTGGAGATGAGGGGAGGGGGGCGCCGAGAGTCGGGAATGTCATCGGTAGAATTACCCGAAACGACGGACTATATTTAATAGCTGAACTTTATTTAGTATGTTTGTACAGTTAATTACACGTACACTCATGCGGTATACTGTTTTTTTTTTATCATTCTTTCTCTACTGTTCATAAACAAGTCAGCATGACTGTCAAACAAAACAAAGCATAAGAAAACAAACACCTAATAAATTATTTAATAAGTTCGACTTAAAAAATGTATAAAATTAAACCTGTATTACTGAAAATACATACATAATGTATTATTTTTAAGACCAACACGAACTGATAAATCATAACATCATCATGTATATAAATCGATTATTTCTTCTTCTTTTTTATTTCCTATTTATGTATATTTTTTTCTGCAGTTCTGCTGTCTAATCCCTGTTGTCATGTTGTTTTTCATAGGTAATGTTATCCTTGATCTGAATGAACGACTACAATGGTGGAATTACATTCAGATCAAGAATGCAACAACTCTGTTACACTTACAAATCCTTCATTAACTTGCAACATAAGATGTATATAAAGCAGTAAGAGTATTTGCTATGTGGATAAATGACCTCAGTGACTGTTAAGATAATCTGTATTTTATTTCTGGATTGTTACTACTGACATATGAATTTATTAATTTAAATTTTAATGTTTAGTAGTTTAAGTGTAGTTTAAGATGGAGAAGGAACTTGCCGGTACATATTTTTTAAGTTCATGTTTTGTTCTTGTTTTTTTTATAAAATCTTGGTATGCAACATAGCTACCAGCGGTGTGTCTCAGGAAAATATAGCAGAGGAAAGCAGTACAATATTTCTTCTTGAGAAGAAGTAAAAGTAAGCGTACAAAGTGAAATAAAATGGAAATACTTAAGGGATGAACAAGAAAATTGAACTTAAGTACAATTTAAAGGACATTTTAGCGTTTTAACGACCAAGCCTGTAAAAGTTTTGAGCTTTAATGTTTGTGCCTTTTGTTCTTACTGCATCACAGATGAATACATACCTGGTAGATGAGAACTTCAGTGGACATTTTTAAGTTTGATAGAAGCTTCATCCAAATAGTTGTTGTCCTTGTTTTTGGAAAGTAAATTGTGCATCTTTGTTGTAAAGGCATTGAACATGGCCAAAGGTGTTTTAATCACTGTGGCTGACTAGATCTCTAGTGCAGTAAACACTTGGGAATATGTCTAGTCACCAAGCTCTTTGTGCAAACAACATAAAATTGAAATTTGAAAGTTGTGGTTCAAAAAGATACGACGGAGTAGAAATTCTCTAAAATGGGGTTTTAGGGGTTGTATGTGAGCACCACAAAGCACCACCTCTGGCCCAGTTCCAGTTTTAAACTCATGCCAAACTGAAAGCCTTACATTTCCACATTATTTCCACAGCTGTATGCAAATTATATTGGTGCAATTACAATTTCAGTGTACATTGAAAGACCCTACCCTTCAATCCAAGATAGGGTACTTAATTCTACTGGTATTCATATTGTTAAGCAATGACTTTGGACTTTTCAGTACCCCCTGCTTTTCATGATTTTCAGAGAATTATAAAGATAAGACTTAAATTACTTCACCCACGGTAGCTACACTACAAGAAGGAAAAAAATCAAAGCATATTATTTTGAATAGGTCAGAAAACAGGCTATCATTTATAAGACTGTATGAATAAAGTGTACTGTGGCTAAGTTCACAATTAAAAGGTGGGTGGACTTCAATAGCTTTCCAAATTGAAGTTTGTAAGAACACAGGATCTTTCACATAACTAAACCAATCAAGCAAACTCATGTCCTTGTAGAAGCCCTTTTAAGAATGTTTCTGAGCAGTGAAGTCTAATTCTGCCCATTAGCCATTACTCACACAGCAGGTTTTACTGTGACATTAAAATAATAAGAAAAAGTTGTAAAAGAAAATTCAATGACCATTTAATATTTCCTTTCTTAATCGGTCATTGTAGTCAAAAAGTGATAATAACCCAGTTTCTGTGGCATGAATGCAGCAATGACTGTTTGCTCTCTGTGGCCTGATGGGTTTGCCTTATGTCCATGATTAGCTGGATGGCTGTCCAATCAATCTAATTTAACTAATATGTTTTCATGCACTGATCTTCTTAATTCATTATCTGAAGTAGGCTGACTGTTTGTACAGATTTCATCAGGGACAGTGAGATGGAATCATGTTTCTGTGAAATTTCATGCATCATAACAAGCACACAAGTGTCACAATAAGCTAGCTTGATGACAGGGTGACAGGGAGCCAACACTGAGGAAACGTTTGGCCCTACTTTTATGATTTACACCTCCGATTTTCTTGCTGTGACACGGCTTTTGTGAATAAGGCACATGAGGATAGCAAAGGTTTTCTATTTACAAGTCAGAGTAAAGGATATGCCAGTCAACAACAGTCTATAGCTCCACAGTCACAAGGGGACTTCTGATCAACCAAATTAAGCAAAAAAGTCTGGGATGGTGCACCATGGGTGTAACTAGGCCAGCCAGGAACTGGTTAGTCCAGCTAATATAATATAAAGGAAGCAGGGGGAGCAGCTAGCATGGCTCCTGAGGTAAAAACATTTCACCACCCAGCATATAAGCATATAAATAGACCTCTCTCACAGCAGACATTTTGACTTGTCACAGCAGGAAAAGCACACATGAAACTTATTTCATTAACCATGGCTCTGTTCCATTAAGTGTCTCAGTAATCCTTGTGTGTGTCTCAGTAATCCTTGAGTGTGCCAGCAGGACTCTTAAAGTAGCTTACCTTAATGGAATGTAGTAGTTTTCATTGTTATTAATTACACCTGTGCTTTTACTGCTATGACAAGCCAAAAATGTCTGCGGTGAAAATTTCTGTTGGTGAGCTTTACAAGTGCTGCCGGGCAGTTTGTTTTTTTTGTTTGGATCATTGATTTAAAAAAGATTGACACCGTGTCAGCTCCTTTAAAAAGCCATAGGTTATAATAAGCCCCACCACTCCTTGTCAGCAGATTGGACATCAGCTAAACCATAGTTTGGGTCTAATAAATATTCCTCAAATAAGATTTCTGTCATTTAAGAAGTTTAAGTTTTCACCTTTTCTGACAAGTTTGTGTTTAGGAGTTATCAAATGCTGAATGTCAAGCCATTCATTTTATAACCTTCAAATTCGTGGGATACAACCTTCCGTGATGGTTTTGGTTAACAGCATTCAGCTTCATTCTTGGTTGTTTTCTCGTGAGCAAAAACAAATTTAGTGGTCACTCTCTTTTCACCGCCGGCATATTTATAATTTAGTAGCTCTAAAATGACAAATGGGACATAATTTCTGACAAATGATATCATAACCAGCCATAATGTGAGGGGCTAACAGACTAAGGTCTGGTCTGTAGGTGAAGGCTCGATAGGCCATTAAAATTTCATAATATGAACAAAAGGGCAATTAAGATGTCATTAAGGGGGTTAGTACCCAAAGGATACACCTCTAGCCTAATACAGTGGCTTTTGATAGGCCTGCACAGCCGCTGCTTAAAAATTGCACTGCAGAGACTGTAATAGAACTGAGTTGCGGTCCAATGACAAACTTGGGAGCTGTTTTTCCTTTCAACATGTCGAGAGGAGTCTGTGTTGTTTGAATTTAAGCACACAATCACTACTCAGGAAAATTAGTCCAGGTCTGGTTTAAATGTACCTTTGGTGTTCAGTGTAGGGGAAAAAAAAACATTGTTAATTTCTGTGATGTTAATTCATTGGCTTACTGAGACCCCAGAGTCATAAAATGCTTGAGAAACTGTAGAAAAGAACAGAATAGGTCAATAAACAAGTGATACAAATGAGGATGCCGGTCAGTCTCTCTCATTGTTGAAATAATCAAGGCTGAGAGAAAAACTGATCAATACTCAGCAAATACAATTTGCTGTTAATAACTGTCCCAGTCTCACTTGAGTCGTCCATCTCATTGGGCTGTATAGCAAAATGCACAAAAAGCAGCAGCACAGTTGTGTATTTAATGCAAAAGTAATACTCACCCTTTAACCCCAGTGTGTTTGATTCACCTCATTTGTACCTTTTGGGTTTCTGTAAATGCTTCAGTCTGAACCAAAGTGGGCTGTAAGGGGGATGAGACCATGTACAAAATGGATGGCTGTGCCCTCAGCCCAAAGTGACTGTGTGTGTGATCAGTGTCTGTCCCAGACAGCTGCAGGGTGACTCCCCGCCCTGATGGCCATTACTCAGTCTGATGGATGGAGGGGTGGTGGAGGCAGAGTGGCAGGGAGGAAAAGCAAGGAGTGGTTGGAAGGAGGGAGGAAAAGATGGGGCTCAAAGGAAACACGGACAGTAGATTAGGGCAGGATGAGCGGGAGAGCGTGAGGGAATGGCTCTATGGATGGAGGAACAGGGCCCTCAGGAGGTTGAGGTGTTAAAGTGAGATGAAAGGAGGAGAAGGAATGGAGTTGGAGAGATGGCGATCTGGGATCTGCTTGACAGCAGTGAATGATGCTGATAAGAAATGGAAGTGGAGGAAGAGGGAGAAGATAAGCAGATGAAGCTGATGCTACTTTAGGTAATTGGTTTATTTGCACACAGAGAATCCATCAACATTTCTATAAATATATCAGTAACCGCCAGCAACGTCATTTTCAACCATTGCATCTTGGCAGGATGATAAAAACCTAAAAAAAACATAAAGAAAGCTGATGTAATTTAAACTAATGGGGAACACAAACATCCCACTATATAAGCAACTATAAAATGAAGCAAGCAAGTGCAGATGACTGACTGAATAGAACAAGTGCAGGCCATGAGTTACAACGCAAAACTAATTTTTAGGACCATTAAGTCTTGTGTTATTTTAAAAAAGAAAACATCACTGCACGAAACACACATTAAGACAAAATTTATTGGAAAAGCAGAATTGTTTACATTTGTTCCCGTCTTCCTCTTTCAATATGATCACAACAAGCTACATCACACATAGCAACAGCTACATGGTAATATAACAAGGCTTGTGTTTCATTCTATGTTTAAGTCTCACACAATGCAGCACTGATTGTCGCAACCTAGTAAAAAACACACACATATTGTAGCTTCAGACTGAACAATATCAAGATGTCTCCTCTCCAATGTGGGACATTATCTTATCACTCTTCACGGAGCTGAAACTTTCTGGAATAATCTATAACTCTTAAGGCAGCCACAGATTGTATGGCTAACAAGCAAATCACTACCCACTGTATAGAGTTAATATGGTAAATGTTTTTTTCAAACACATTTGCTTATTTACACATTCGGGGATGGAGCAACATTAACATTCACTGTCGTCGTTTTTGGCCACCTGGTGAATCTGAGTCCAATTTTCACTCTCTTTTAGCTTGCCTTGATTAAGCTACCCCAACTCTTAGGGGAAATTTCTTCATCTTTAGCTGCTAAACACTCCGCTCTCCTGCAGCTGCTAACTTGGTCTGTCTGCTGTTTGCTGTAGTGGGTTTATCGGAGCATTTCCACTGGAAACAGCTACCTGCTGGGACAGAAAACATGTCGATGAGAGGAGGGAGATTAAACCAAAACATTAGGCTCCAAAACCAATGACTTGAAAGAGGCCAAAAAATGCTCCCCGGAGCTGAAAAGGGCTACAGAGTTGGGTGACAGTTATCTGTAAATTAATCACTACAAGCAACTTCTTTCAGATTACATACTCTCTTTGATCCACTGTTAATCTAGTATAATTTAAGTTCAGCCCTAAATTTCATTTAGAATACATAAAAATTCTATTGATGCAACTCTTTTGCCATTTGTTTGTGCACTGAATGTCAGAAGGTTTTATTTCCCATCTAGAATTAATGATTGTAATCCTGTCGATGCTGATCATGGTGAATTAGCAATTAATGAGACTGATAAACAGACGTAGCATCTCATGTGCCTCAATAACGATAATAATAATAGCAGATAAGGAGGAGAAGGAAAGAAAATGTCATCACTAAAGCAGTCCGCAAGTAATATTGAATTATAATATCACTGCCATTATATAACTGCTAGGAAATGTATTGGAGAAAAATCACTATCTCCCCATTGCATACAATCTATGAATTCCATAGACTCTCAAAGCCACAGAGCATAAGCTATTCTGAGTAAAACACTTCTTTTTAGCCATACACTGTTAATACCGTCACTCTAAAAACAGCTCAATAAGCAATCTGTATCTGCCTCTGCTTGGCCCTTGGCTCTGATGTGCTCCGCTCAGGGTCTGTTTGGTTATGCAGTGATTGCCTCCTTCCCTGCCCTCCTCACTCGCTGCCTCCGAGTCTCGAAGCCTCGGCGTACACAAAACTGCATTTCTGAGTCTCCCCAGACAGTAGACCAATCTATGTGCTCATATTCATCTTAGCTGGAACCGATCTGTTCTCTGTCTAATGCACTGGCCTTTCCCCGGAGGTTAGGTGAGGCCCCCCATCATATTCCTCCCACACTCTCTTTCTCTCTCTCTCTGTCTCTTTCTGAGAAAATGAAAGATTTAATCCAGTGAAGACGGCACATACACTTAAACAAATATAGCGGTCAATATTCGTGCCGACGCGCTGTACAAGTGCTTGCTGTACCTGCAGACTCAAAGTTGGGGGTGGGGGGGCAAGGAGTGATTGACAGTAGACAGGGTAGACCCCCCTCATAGTGAGTGTCAGGGGGGAAAAAAGGCTTGAAAGATTCAGACGGGGGGGATTGGTTTCTATCAAATCCCTTTTAAAAATGGATGATTTGTCTAAATGACTCAAGAGGCCGTCTGCTCTACCCCCCCCACACACCCCCTTTAGAAAATAGATGTTTATGTTCAATATCCTTGCTTTTTCCCCACTTCAACTCTACTCATCCTCCACCCCAGCTTCATTCAATTCTGAAATTGTTTTGTTATGTGGTTGGCATAATAAGTTATGATCGATCTCTCGTGTGCGCATGTTTGTGTGCGTGCGTGCGTGTTTATGTGCGCGTGTGTATGTGCGTATAGTCATAAGGCCTATATCTCGAGGCTGTCCATATAATATCTGCTAAGCACTCCATCTTAGCTGGAAGACAAGGAGATAGAACAATAACTATAACCTGATACTCTTGCCGCTGTGGTAATTGAAGGATTCATGGTCTAATGGATGTGCATACTACCACAGTAACACAGCATTTAAGTAAGCAGGAGATTTTATGTGTTTTTATGTATTCAGAGCAGAAGCCCGAATACAAATGCCTTTCACTTCAAACTAATGTGTTGAATGTTTTCACTTTCCTTTGGGCTTTTTGGAATTCTTGTGCACATCTTTGTTTTTTCAAGAGTGTTGCATTTGAAGTTCATGACATTGGATTGGTTCTGCAAGAATGTGCAGTATGTAATGCAGGATATCCCCAAACCTCATAATCACCAAGGTACAGCTTGCCTCTTCACTGTATTAAAGCCTCAAAACTCCTGGCAGTCAATTAGGGACCGTTGTGTGTGTCAACGAAGCGAGGAGAGTTTGCTTGCTGATATTATGGCTAATTAGCTCAACTCAGCTCCCCCAAGACGGAGAGGAAGACGGCGAGGTATTGTTGTGGTTTCACTGGCGTTTCTGCATAATCCTCTTCTCTACATTTCTTCAACTGAAAAACTGGAGATCGTTTGTACAGTTGAAACTTGGATGTCATTTGGACACTAAGACAAGCGGAGATGATTGGAATTTAAAAGTTTCTATGCAATTTTTATCCGTTTCAGAATTTCAAAGAAACACTGAAAACAGAAAACCAAAATTTAGCATTGAATTTCCTGGAACTATCATGGATTTTTTTGTAGAGTCTGTCAGTTGTGGAGCCAACTTCATAAACTCAGACAGCTCAGCCTGATTGTTGTCTGAAATCTTCAGGAAACTGATTTCTCAACAACGGTCTCGATTTGTCATTTTGTTTCCGTGGAAAAAACCAGGTCTACACAGCTAAACAGGGAAAATATTACTGTAGCAATGCAGTGATAAGATGAGAGGAAATATTGTATGTCTGGTTGTAGCAGTGGGGTCTTGAATTTTTTTAAATAAGCTTATGTCATTGAGTGCAAAGAATAAACACAAGGAGTGATCAATAGCTTCACGACCCAAAGAAAAATGACTGGTGTGCTTCACAACCACTGGACTGAAAGTGTAAATGTAGGTGGGTTTGTACGGTTAAAAAACACAAATAAATAATTTTTTTTTGAAGTTGACTCCCTCTACTTCAAGCCATGAATTCATGAATCATGCTGGTATGTTCCCCAGCTGAGTAATAAGCATAGTTCACAGTGATGAAAAACTGTGTCATCACTAAAGCTTCTTCTCCTTGTACACTTGCTCCCTGCGGTATTAGAGACTTGTTTTTATTGTTTTTATTGATAAATAGCTGCTAACTATGCTCATAAATCCAGCGATGAACACGTTTCTTTTCTTGTAAATTCAGAAAATCAAAGGAAAATAAGAAAAATGTTGGGGTTTTATCAGCAGTATGTTAAAAAGTTTTCCATACAGCTGGAAGTGAGCATAATGACAACCTAAAATAAAACACATATCTGATGTACAAACAGTGACACAGAAGAAAAACTAAACTTCAAACCGCAGACGTTCAGTCAGAAGCCGCAAAAGTACTGAGAGCTGAACACACAGAGACTTTAAAAGACGTCTTTCTCTCTGGTCTCCTGACAGACACAAGCTGAATCTTGCGACACACGCTTGCTTTGGGGGAAGAAGGGGGTTGCTGGTGGGATGAGTCACGTGGAGGCGGGTCCAGGGTGCTTTGGCCCTCCTCCAGAGATGGTCTATGTTGGGCACAGTCAACATGTTAAAACTGCCAATGGGAATGCAAATCAGTGCTGCACGATTCAGCTCGGCACAGCTCAAAGTGACAGTTTCAAACTCTAATTTTACCATGTTTGTTTTTGTGACTTATCATTATAAAGTTTAATCATCAGTTGTGTTTTGCAAGTTACTGAAAATAAGTGATTAATTAGAGTGACAACAGAATTCTCTTAAACTAATTGCATCACCTATTACACATATAAACATGACTAATTACTTGGAAAGTAATTTTGCATTCCTTTTAGTGTCAGCTCCAATTTTCTTACTGCCACACACATAATTATATGATATTATGATGAGGTATAGTGTGGAACAAGACAACCATCTAATTTTGTCTATTATTGTGCTGATTATCATTTGATTTGAAACCCTCAGACTTATATTATTATTATGGAAAAACCCCATTTGCTCTTTAAACCTAATAAAATTTTGACCCAGTGATACCTGAAAATTACCTTTCGGAGGGACATGTAATTCTACAGAAACCCAGTCAGTAGCTGTGCAAACTTTTCACTTGAAACCACATTAGTTGACCTCATGTTGGTGGTAGAAAAAGAGCAGAGGAATTACTAAAGTCAGTAGTTTTTTTTCTCACGGTACCATGAATACCTGCACCACATGGTGGACCAACCAACCAACCAGCTGTCTACTTGACATTACCTTCCATGCAGGAACATATAAGTGACCTATAAGTCACTTATATGTTCCTGTCACTTACATTATATTATTTAACATAATGTAAAGAGCTACAAAAAAAAACTCTGAAAAAAAAAAAATCTCCCCCAAAAAATCATCCAAAACTAACATACTCCTGTTAACCGTTCATGCTGGTGAGGATATAAAAGACTTATGCGTAAATAGCCTAAAAATATAGTCAGATTAGATCACAATACATCTAATCCAGCAGTAGATTATGGTGTGTGACAATTAGAAGGTGGCTCTCTACAACAGTCTTCCTCACAGTCTCTCAACTCATGGCATTAACAGCAAAACTTTGGTAAATACTGGCATCAGTCCTCCTTATAATCTCTCTGTACACTTTTATATCAGAGACAGTCAATTAGTATAGATCGGTGGCCGTGAATAAACTTGGATTAAGAATAAAGCCAAGAGATGGCTGCTGGATCCCGAGTCATTCTGTTTACTGGCAGTCTCTTTTCTTTTGGATCTTGATACCCTCTTTTCTTATCAAAACAACACTGCGGGAGAAATTATGATTGAATGAAGTTCCAGTCTTCTCTCTTGTTGCATCTGATAAAGAAAGCAAGACAGAAAAGGAAAAATACATGGAGGGGTTCATGAATTGATATCGAATATCATTATTTTTTCACACAAGCAGCCACAGCAGATGCACAGGATTGCTGAAGAATAGTGTTAAATGTGTCGTTTGCAATATTAATCCAAAAGGCTCAAATTTCTGTGGGGCTAGTATCAGATCGGTTCTTTGGCAAATGACCTTTGTGTGGCTCAGAGAGGGAAGTGTGAGAAGGAGGGGAAAAAAGACTCCCTTGAAAGAATGAACAGAAAATGATGAAACAGGGCTGACACACTGTAGTTTTGGTTGGCTGAGTGGGATGAAGGGAGGGTAAGGGATAGAGTACAAAGACACAGGTAGACAGAGGGCTGTTATGTGTGGGACGAAAGAGGAAGTGAACATAAAACACACACAGTCGATGACTACAGTTAATAACAACTCTGTGGTTGGGATGGTGTTACAGCTGCAAGTATGCATCTCTTTTTTTAGTTAAACTCACAATCACCACATACACACTTTTGCATAACACACAGCGTTCTGCGCTGCTTGGGTCAACATGAACAAACCTCAGCAATCCCTTTTTCCCCCCTCGGTGCTCTGCGCTCCCTCTCAACATGGCGTGAGTGGACACACCTCAGCGTGCCTGAGCCGCGCATGTGTGTGTGTGATTACCTCGACTGTAACAATCAACAAGAGGCCGATCCATCAGCTGTCAGTCCTGCTGTGAAGTTTTAATTAATTACATAGAAGGAGACAAGGTCAACGCTGCACACCACAGTGAACTGCTAGCCTTGCCTCGACAGGGGATCAATAGGGCTTTACACACGCCTGTAGACTTCTATACAGAGAGTTATTAAGGAAGTGGGACTAGGTCTATTGTGTCTCCAGCAGCCTTGTCAGAGTGAAACGGCGTAAAGGATGTTGGCTTGGTTTAAGTTCACAGTAGGGGAGATAGTGAATGGGACTTAATGGAGTTAATGGATCTGGGAAAAGTGTTGAAGAGGAGACAGACAAGAGAGGAAGAAGTACAAGAGGTGGGTTAATATAGTGTGGCACAGACAGAGAGGCAGTTTTAGGAGGAAGTAGCTAGGAAGTCACTTCAGTGCCAGCAAACACTGTGCAAGAGCACCTGTTATTTTTTTTTTTCCTGATACAATATCCAAGAGACATTTATATAATGTATAGTTGTTAAGCATTTGTTCCCAGGCTGTGTATCATTTCAAAGTGCATATATTACTGCACAGTAAAAGATCGGGTTGACACCTCTGTGCCTCCCCTGCCATCCTCATCAGTCAACCTAGGAGGATCGTTAAGTGAAAATGAAGCACTCTTGGAGAAGGATGAAGATCTCCACTTTATTATAAAGTGCAAAGGTACAAAAACACTTGAGACACTGTACCATGGCGAGCATCGCAAACACAGAGCGAGAGAGGGGAGTGTGAGAAAGGACGGGAGCAGGTTTAAAGAGAGGATGCATTATTCATTGCGGTAAAGCACACAGCTCATTGATTTAATGGAAATACGATTCTTATCTTTAGATCTCTCAAGACAAAGGCCTTATTTCTCACCGTGTGTCACTGTCTGATTGGATAATGCTTTGACCAACAGGCACAGACAGTAAATGTGAAATCCAAGTGTGTTGTGCTCTATAACAGGTTAGCCATCACAGGGCTCACATTTGACTATATCTGTACAAGGCACTGCAGTTACAAAATATGATATTATACTTATACTTATAGACTTTTTATTTCCTGTGCGCTGCTTCTCAGTCTGAATTTTAGCCCCTTTCTTCTTCTTGGTAATTTTTAAAAGGTACACACAGCACAATCATAGCTATCACTTTTCCAGATAAGGTCTTTCCTTTATTCCACAGTCCAATTATTTCTTTAAATTGCAGCTATTAGTCACTTTCAGTGTAGGTGTTACAAAATCACACATACTGTGTTCTGACAGCCCAAACTGGTGTGATTTAGACCAATACCCGATCTGTCTGTTTTGCATTAGTGCAGACATGAAAGAAGCCACCTGTGCTGTACGGAAGGGGTTCTCCATCTGACATTTCTTCACAAATGAGTAACACCTACCTGTTAGTCTGACACTCTGGGCCCCCCCGTCTCTGTCAGACAGGAAACAAATGTGCCCTGTGAGCCCATTAACCCCGCTCCACTACTGTAGAGCTTCTTTGGTGTTAATAAAAAAGGTTTGATAACCCCTGTTTTGGGTGGGAAGAAAGACAAAATGTCAGTGTTGTGGCATTTGCCTCCTCTCTATGGGAGAACACCTTGGACAGGTGTGGACAGGCCAAGGATTAATCTGTGTTGGGAAACAGGAATACATGTTAGTTTAAGCGGTTTATTCCAATATGAATTTTTTGAACATGAAGGATTATATTCTGTAGCGACGGGTGTGGAGAAAATGTGTTTCGTCTGTGCCAATATTGACAGATCCAGTTAGATGTTTGGCTCCGGGGGGCTTAGCTAGTCTGAAATGCACTAAAGCGAGAAGAGCCAGGGGGCGATGCTCAAGTGTCTGTCTATTTACTGAAGACAGCAACGCACGCACGCACACACACAGACGGACAGATACACTTCATCACTTTCGTACAAAGACGCACACGCACACACACATAAAGCATACACACACACACACTCATCACCAGTCATGCACTCACACCAGCTCGCTGAGGCGAATCAAACCTGCATCTCCACCTCAGTGGAGGGGATTTTTTTTACCCCTTAAGGAATGCAGCAGAGAAATACCTCAGTACCTCTCCTCTTCCCTTTACGTAGCCCCAAAGGTTTCCATAAACAAGGCCTTACTGATCCACAACTACAAATACTTAACTGGGATACCAGTATCACTTCTCTCCAGTGCTTATCCGATACGACTTAAGGTAATCACTTGCAGAGGCGATGGACCTCTTTTCATTCTTCCCCTGGAATCATCCTCAGGTGGGTCTCTAGGTGGTAATGACTTGAAAGTGGCATAAAGGGGAATTTGTAGGTGTAGAGTAAATGACACAGCGGGGAAAAAAAATGATGGGCTGCGGATGTATCCAGTTGATGGTTAGATTCAGAGGTACAGGGCTCATAATTTAAAGTCTGAAAGGATGAAGCTGAAAATCAAGAGAGATCTGAGTGAAACTGAAAGGAAAAGGTGAGGGTTTCAGATTTCCTGAGTACAAATCCTCAGAGCAGTTCAGTAACAACTTGAAATACAAATAGAGTACAAATACAAATAGTTTTTAACACTTAAAACAAGTTGCCTCAAACACCAGTGACACAGGCTCGATCAGATAGGCAATCAACCCTAAGAACATGATTAAAGACAACACCGACTTCTTCTTCACAGTTCAAAATGATCCAGTCTCAGCGCTGTGGAGCAGTTGGCTGCAATCTCAGTGAAAAGACTGAAATTGGCAAAATGAGAGGTTTGTTACACTGCAGTGCTATCATCCGCTGCCCAAAATGTTAGATGAGTATGTATGTGGGTCAGCAGTACATGAGCGAACCTGGTGTTATCAGGTATTACACAAAGGTAATTTCAGTCTGGTAAATCTCACTGGTTTTAAGACACACTTCAATGGTTTTGATAACTTCTGATTTTTTTTTTTTATTCAACTGTGAGATTGCTAACAGGATTTTTCACTTTCTCTTGTTCTCAGAAGTATTGAAGACAATGAGGAGCCACTCTTGACAAATGTCACTTCTAACTGCAAAAGGGAGAGCTTGCAAACTGGGTGTGCAAGAGTGGAGACTGTTGCCATGAGAGGCAAGTCTTTTTTTTCCTGTATGTCTAGATTCCTAATTGCTATGTTTATTTTTCAAGATGAGGAATTCTTGCGACTGTGTCAATTATAATTCTGCTCCAACTTGACATCTAAATTAAATGATAAAATAACTTATTTGTTGCTGTGCTTTAAAAACACGGAGGGGCTTTTTGAATCTGATGGCCCGATCAGCATGACATTATTTGTCTTTGCATCACAGTAACAACAGTAACTTTACACTGTTAAAAATAACTTTATGGTGTGAAAATGCTATGGTTAAGGGTTTGCTAAGGTTAAATTAGGTCAAGGAACTAAAATGACTTTGATGAGGAAAAATCAGCTTTGCTTGAAGTACTCTGTTTAAGTTGCAAGACCCTGACCTGAATGGTTAATATAATACCTGGCCATAGTCAAATAACAATCCTGTTCATAATTAACACAAACCAGCATGGATCCAAGGTTGGAAACAGGAAAAATCATAAGCATGTTAAAATCTAACGTTTGCTAACCCGTTCATTTACGCCTACCTTTTCCTTTTTCTGACATTTTTGTTGGAACAGATGCTCATGAAATTTTGTAACTGGATGTGAACTTATGCAGGTGTAAAGGATGGCTGTTAAACCTTATCACTTCTCATTATTACTTTGTTGTAATCATCATTTGCTGTCCCTCCCTCCATCACATCATCCTATGTGCTGCATTTGGGTTTTATCTCTAGATAAAAATTGCTTTAAATGGTAATTTCCTCAAGGCAAACATCTCTGACAAACCATAATATTGGCAGATCACAAACGTTCCTGTATCTTTTTTGTAACAAACATGTGCAATGTTACAGGCAAATTATGCATTAGATTGAAAGATCACAAGTTTGGACTTGAAGAAAGACTTGGATAGATATTTAGGTTAGACTGAGCAGCATAATAGTGCTGTGTATCACAGTGCGTAAAAACACTCATATCGAACAAACACATCACTGGCAAAAACAGAAGCTGTGTTGAAACCAGAATGATTGAAATTGGTGAGCTTAATTGGCCAATGCATGATTCATGGTTGAAGCTGGCTAGCTGAGGAGAAAGTATGAACAGATAGAGGTTATTATTATCTCTGTCATGCCCAGCCCTTTGTTCCCTTTAACTGCAATTAATCTGCTCTGCTTTATATCCTCTGCACTAGGCACTGTTCAGCTCCTAATTAAATATCAAAAGTATCAAAAGTTTCATGCCTTCCAAACAAATGAATGGTGATACAGATAAAATACAACCTGCCTTTGACCCAGTGAAACAGAATAATCTGAATGATTAAACTCAATTGCTTTGTTAGTTAGTTGGCTGTGTGACTGCTGTTACTGATAGAAGAGGCACATCAGTCCAAGGCAATTTCTGTAACTGTTGTCAGCTGTATGTCAGCATGGCCTAAGATGACTGCGAAAAGGCAGCACTAAAGTTTAGTAGAGCATGCAATCAGTCAGTACAGTACAGTCATAAACAGAAAAAATACTCTATTAGCCCTGTTTCTTCAACCTCTTCAAAGCAGGAGTATTCATATATTCATTAATGCACCTTGTGAAGGCATTACATAGGTGAAAAGAAGAGACATTGCCGTTGCACCTTTGAGCCAGGAGGGAGGTGTTAACCATGCCAAATCAACATATGTGTTTAAAGCCAGGTCAGCATGCTAGTGCTGTGGTGTAATGGCTTAATTATTTGTTAAAGGTGTGATCTGCTGACAGGATATGTAAAAACAGCTTGTAGCGGTTAGCAGCTAACTCACAGAAAAAGAACAGCAACTGAAAATAGCTGAAACTTTGGGAGACAACTTGGTCCAGAAGTTCCGTAAAATCTGAGCTGAAAATAAATGAGTAAGGGATATAACAGGAAAACGTAATTGATTCTTGTTGCCATGTCATGGTTTAGAAAGCTTAAAATGACACAATGGGGGGCTGGGTAATGCCAATGTCTTCTGGTTAAGTGTCAAAAAACAAAGGCGGTGTAAAGAAGGGACTTAGTTGAGGCACTATTGTGCACTGTCTCTGTAAAAGGGGCTTATCTCAGAGGAACAAGAGGAACCAGCCTAAAGAGTGTATTTATGTAATATACCCACTTGTGTCACTTCCCTATTGACACATTGCTTCCATTTGATATGCATTTAACTACACACATACATTAATTAGAAACAAACAAGGTTCAAACAATTTCCTGAATTGTCTGGTGTGAAATGAACCACTTCCTTTGAATTTCTTTATCTAAAAACCTCACAAACAGCAACAGCGTTGCTGTGTCATTCCATTGAATTAACCAGCACATCAAGATGAATTAGTGTTGTTGCCACTTCGCACCCCTTCTCTTCCCTTTCTTTCCCATCTCATCTCATCTCTCTTTTCATCAGGAGCAGATGTTGAGGTCCACTTGACTAAAACAGCATCTCTCATCGAGGCTGTGAAGAGTCTAAAACAGCCCCTTCACTGTCACTTTGAATGTTCATTATCATGCAGACTGTCAGCAGCAAAACACAGTTGTCTTTTTTTAGCAGAGACTATTAAAGACGACAACCTTGGTTGTCTCTTATATGTTGGCTGGGTGTTAAAGAAACCAACTCACAGTACTCATAGTAAACTGCTTTTCTACTGAAATATGATGCGTGTGTATTTTTGGTTTGTAGCAACACTCATCAGCTCCTTGTAATGCGAGCTAGGAATTAATATGTAAAAGAAAATGAACAAATGAAGACAAGCTAATGCAGTAGTTTTTAATTTGACATATTTGGAATGTTTTCCTGTGGTGAAAGGTGTTATCTGTTTGTTATTTGTCAAAGGTGTCATTCGTCCATTTATCTGTAAAGTTTATCCTGTTGCATGATCCCAGAGTGGGTCAAACCCAGAGCCTTGTTGGTGTGAGGTTGCAGTTCTAACAGCATAACCTCCACTTATATCAATATTCCAATAAGCCATGCCAGCATGATCCCCATGGGGATATAATTATTTAATAACACCTCAGTTCACAGTAACTGTAGAAAGCAGGTCATTTTAGCCAAGCAGGACTTGAGTTGAAATGGCTGGCTGTGTGCTCCGCTGTGCTGCCCTAAGTCTGCTTCAGTGTTAGCATCTGAAAACCAGGACAGCAATTAACAGTTTTCTACAACACATTCACTACATTCCCACATGTAATTACATTAAAACAGCAATACAACTAAGTGAATAGTATATAGTAGGTACTTCAAGGATCTTTAGATTCGAGTACTTACGAAAGCAACTGATCTGTGCAGGTGCTAATTAATTAGCGAGCTCGAAATCTCAGCTCCCACTGAGGTAACAGAGAAATTACTGGTATTGATTAGTGAGCCCAACGCTTATAAATTATGGTCAAAGTATGTACAGCATGCTGGGCATAGAGTATAAATATAGTGCACAACTTCTGTCAGTTTGGATGATGTAGGCTCGTTGATCTGAGGCTAATGTTACATGAATACTGTAGGATGTTCTCTTTGACCCACAGTGAGGCTTTTTTAATTTCTTTAGATTTGATGAAAACCATTCTAGTGTCTCATCAGTTCTAATATTATCTCATAGTAGGTGTAAAAAGCTGAGACACGGTGCAATAATTGTAGTAATGCAACTTTAACATGAATTTTGCGACTGCCTGTGTGACTCATTTGAATCAACAGTGTCCACAGAGGAAACTTTAGTGACACTTTAGTCGGTCAGGTGCTGTGTGAGCTTGGCGGCAGCCAAAGGCGGGGACCCTGGCGGTCTGATCCTCGGCTGCAGAAGCTAGCTCTAGGGACGCGGAATGTCACCTCTCTGGTGGGGAAGGAGCCTGAGGTTGAGGTGACTGATTGATGCTGTGGCCGTAAGGTGGTCGGTGCCTGTCGTGGCAGTAATTCCTGAACCCGTTGGTGGACACCGGCAGTGAGTTAGTACAGCTGCAGTGGTCGCTAAGGCAAAAACCCAGGCATGGGAGGAGTTTGGTAAGGCCATGGAGAATGACTTTCAGACGGCTTCGAAGAGATTCTGGACCACCATCCAATGTCTCAGAAGGGGGAAGCAGTGCACTGTAAACACTGTGTTTGGTGGGGACGGTGCGCTGCTGACCTTAACTCGGGATATTGTGGATAGGTGGAAGAAATAATTCGAAGACCTCATCAATCCCACCGACACACCTTCACGTGAGGGAGCAGGGCCTGGGGACACGGGAGTGGGCTCTCCTATCTCTGGGACTGAGGTCGCCAAGGTGGTTAAAAAGCTCCTTGTTGGCAGGGCCCCAGGGGTGGATGAGATCCGCCCAGAGTTCCTCAAGGCCCTGGATGTTGTGGGGCTGTCATGGTTGACACGACTCTGCAACATCACGTGGACTTGGAGAAGGCATTCGACTGTGTTCCTCGGGGAGTCCTGTGTGTGTGGGGGGGGGTTTCCAGGAGTATGGGGTGTTGAACCCCCTGATAAGGGCTGTCCGTTCCCTTTATGACCGGTGCCAGAGCTTGGTCCGCATTGCCAGCAGTACGTTGGACTTGTTTCCAGTGGGGGTTGGACTCTGCCAGGGCTGCCCTTTGTCACAGATTCTGTTCATAATTTTTATTTTTGTAGTAGCCAGGTTGAGGGAGTCTGGGCCTCCCTGCTTAGGCTGCTGCCCCTGCGACCGGAACCCGGATAAGTGAAAGGAGATGGATGGATGGGCATTTGTTTTCCATTTTCTTTCCGTCTCTTGCAAACAATACCAAACATACACAATTTATCCATAGCAGTGTGCTGATTTGTCATCTTTACCCCATATGGATAGGCCCACACCAGTAAGTTCAGTGCTGCAGCGATTTTTTGACTGTTTAAACACCGTGGGTGCATGATGTTGGCAGTTAATGTATCACAGAGGCTACCCAGCCACAAAGTTTGTCTGCTGGTTCAGAGATACTTTACTGTTTGCTTGCTGGGTTTGTTTGCAGTTTGACATCACAGACTCATACACATACAAAAAAAACAACAAAAAAACACACTGCCTTGTCCCTCTGATCTGTGTTCCTGGAAACTAGCAGCTGCCGACTGCACACACATTGTGGGGTTAATTGCTCAGGCAGATTTGAGAAACCGCCATGTGAATACATGATAAAGTGGAGCTTTGTGTGACCAGACATCAAAGTCACTGGATCCGCTGATGGTATATGTGAGTTATAGGAGGAGGATGGTCTGTCATTATGGGTTAATAATGGGTGTCAGTTTCCACAAAGTCCCATTATCATTCACAAATACAGCCATGTAATAATTCACAAGGGCACATTCCACACAGAGAATTGCGCCGCAGTTCAGATATATTCACCATCCAGTGTGTAGTGTAACTTCCTAACATAGAATCACAGCAGTTTGTGAAATAGTCCCATTATTTACTCAGTAGAATGTGTGTACATTGCCTTTTTTGTTTGACTGTCTTTTCTAGCTGTGCAATTTTTCTTTCAGTAAGTTAAAAACTCACTACTTTTATAAAATGAGCTTTTTATCAAAATAAATAAACTGATGAAGTGACAAAGTATGGTTGTAACAATTTCAATGTGGTGACTAATTCAAGCACTTCTTTGGGTTTCCAGGTGAGCAAATATGTATTTTTTGTGTTGACCAGCTGTTCATAGTCAAAAAATATCTGTTTCATATCTGTGCTCACAGACACACTACTTCCAAATATCATGGGCCCTATCGTACACCCAGCGCAAATGCGGTGTGCCAGTGATGCAGGTGTCATTGCAACGTCATTTTTGCCACAAGTGTAAGATAGTAAATCCACTTGCGCCGGGTCTGTGCGTCCAGGAGCGGAGGTCTGACAATGAAGGTGGAATGTACACCTGGCGCATCGAGGTCAAATGCGCCAGGAGTTTAGATCAGCCAAAACCTGGTCTAAACGGAGGCACAAACGTAAAAACAGCCTGGACGGTAAGATAGGGCGCAGTTGGCCAACGTTCTCACACACTTCTTCACAATCAAACACACCATTCTTTTCCATTTTTGCATCTCAGCAGTGTAAAATATTTAGATGTGCTTTGGACACATTTAGTGAAGTTAGTAAAAAGTCCTTTGAAAATATTTTTGATCACAAAATATAAAGTTTGAAGTAAACAGCGTGCATATGGGAGTGTGTGACTCTCGCGTTTGGCTAAGACGCTCATCCCCCTTTAATTTATGTGACCCCCCCTGCACCGGCAGACACACGTGAAATTTAAAATTAGGAATGACTGTATATATAATGCCAGATTAATCTCTATGGACGGGACAGGATCTCAACTGTCGGATCGTCTTTAACAGATCGGTCGCTGAAAGCACGAGCAAACTTCGTTGTTCTTGCCAGCGTATTAATTTGATCAGAAAAACAAGGATATTAAATAATAATTATCTATAACATGAACCCTGAGCCAAGAGTTCTGTCTCCTCACCGCTGAATCGCCTTTCTTAGTTTAATATCAATATCAACAAGCTCAAAATCAACAATAGTTTAATATCAACAAGCGGCTGAACGAGAAACAGTCGGTCAACCATTAATTACCATATATATATTCTATTTACAAATGAATTTAATTTCTAGGTGTGTGCGTGTGTGCATGCGTGTGTGCATGCCTGCGTCCCTGTATATGTGGCAAAAATATATTGTAGAAATAGAAATGACAAAACAAGGGTTTTTTTTGCTTTCTAAACGATTTGACTTAAGGGGGGGGTCAGCTGAGAGCTGTTTGACACTATCCATTCATTGAGCGTTGTCCCCGTCCGGCCGAATAAACAAACAAATGAATGAATAAATAAATAAATCCTTGCAGTTCAGCCGTGTTTGCGCTGAGTGTACGATACCAACACGCACGCACCACTGGTGCATGGCGGGACCGTGGAATGAAAGTGGATTCTCCCATTGGTTCATTCAGTTTTGGCCAGAGAAACACTTATGAATTGATGATATGATTCTACCCAGCTGATTGGACTACCGGCTGTGCGCCAGTGGCGCATTGGGCGGAGCAGAGCAGGATTCCTCTGATGCTCCTGGATCAAGGTGGCAAAGGTTGACCTGGAAACTCCCCTGAATTAATTTTTAACTTTCCACACCCAATGCGCCACTGGCGAGCGGCGCAAAGTGTACGATAGGGCCCATGTATTTCTTTTTCTTGCAGTCTGTGAACCTCAAAGTCCATCAAACTTTTTTAATGTGAGAGCAGGTTCCAAATGTACAACAAAGCCTCTACCCTTTTGTTTAAATTTGGATCACGCACAGTGTTTTTAAAGGCTATTTATGTTTAATGAAAATGCATGTAAGACGTGGAAGAAAGAGCAATCATGATTAGCAAGCCAGCCATTAACGTGATTGCAATTTCAATCATGCACAGACTCATTCTTGTTTTGTTTTTAGCTCTCTTAAGGGCAAATCTACTCAATCGTCTTGCTCAATTATGCCCTGATTGTTAGTGGGGCTTATATCCTCATCTTGTGTTGCTCATGAAGTGAAATCACATGACCTTAACGTAATTGCATTGCACTGGCATGCCAGCATCGGTTGTGAGTGCTTGTCTCTAAGTGAGTGAGTTTTATTTAGATAAGTCTGTGACAACTGTCGCCTCACGGCAGCACAGTTCCTTATTTTAATTGTCCAATCAGAGTGATACAGAGCAATATTAAGAAAATTAAGATAAGCATAAAATCACACTTCAGCTTTCTCTGTAACAGTAAGGTTTGCTCTGTGTCTTTTTTCTTCCCTGCTTTACTTAATAACATAAACACATTTTATTGAATTCTGCTCATATACCAAATGATCATGGCTGCAACCAGGATTTTAGAAATAACTAAGTTCACAAATCCATTTCATTCCAAGTTTTTTTTAATATAGACCTTTCACATTTAATTTTTTTTTCAGGTCACAGTTTAACCCTAATTAAAATGTTTTGTTTTTGCTGTGTTATAGTTTTTATGATAAAGCACCTTGACTCGGGTTGCCGTTGGTAATAAAGCTGAAAGTTTCACTCAGCACAGACTGTAAGCCTTTGGTCAGTTAAGGTAACAAACTCTCTTTCTCTGCCTCCTTATTTGAGAGTAAATCATTGGACCCCAATATTTTTTTTCAACTTCTCTACAGATCCCCTAATATAAATATTCTTGTTGTGAGTTCTGTAGGCCACCATAATCTTGTAGTAGGAATTTGATACCACGATAGCCCCATTTCTAAAAATAAAAGTCCTCATATTGGGGGGAACACATTTTGAAACACACAGTCATTTAATTTGTCTTTTGTAACCCATCCTTTACCAAATAATAAGATTATTTAACAAAATTTGATTAACATCCTTTACCGATTTACCTCCGGAAACTGTAACTTGCACAAAAATAATCTAAAATAGCAAAACTAAAGGAGGCCTCAAATGCATTCTCTATATAATCACAAAGCTTATTTAACATTTATATTATTTGTCCCCCTCCACTGTTTTCCTTTCTTTTCTTGCAATTTCAATGAAAACCAAATCGTAAAGATTACTGGTTCAAATGGACTGATCACTCTCCCTCTTTGTAAAAGGCTTTTGTTAATGTTCAGCAGCCTGCTATATGCAGGGCTTGGCTCATTGTTCAGATGCCAGGGCAATGCAAGCTTTTCAGCCGGCGCACAGTGATCACACTGCCTTTGTTGTTACTTGAATTAAATGAAAAACACGTTAATCACAAAAGTTTGTCACACTGCTAAATTTATCTGCACTCTCCCTACAGGCTAGTAAGCAATGAAGCTCTTTCACATTGTTTGTCCCTGTCTCCCTAATTTTGTTCACCTTTTTATGCAGCTGTTTCGAGCTCATCTTTGAAGTAAGTGTTGGCAATTTTCTCTCATCACTTTCTGTTGGCTAAAAATCGAAGTCAGATCAAAACAAAATCAACTGATTAGAGGCTGCATCAAAAACTGTCACCTACGCCATCCCTGATCCAATCAGCTTTCACCTTGCTTGCCTGTCTTCCTGTCTCCTCATAGACTTACTTACCACACTTATTCCCAGCAGTATTCTGTATCTGCATATATTCATTTACTTACTCCCTCACTCTTTATTTTCCCTGAATAATCTCCTTCATTCTCCTCTTTCTCCTCTACCACCCACAGCATTATCTGTTAATAAGCTGAAATTTGTTTGTCGCCGTGGTGAGACAGAGGGGTGCTGCCCATCCAACCTTACTTGGTTTATAACACCTCTTATTGAGTCTGATCAAAAGCCAATTGAATCTCAGTGAAATATTTGTATTTCCCTCTCGTCTGTTTGCATTAAGTGCCAATGCTGTCAATCCTGCTTTTGCTGCTACCTTCCTGAACCCTGCCACAGCTGACTGCCCCGCAATCTAGTTTCCAGATTTACTGTGTAACAGCTCCTAATGACAAAGAGAGTCCCTGGATCCCCATGTGGTGCATTCAATGCCAAGGCAGTCAAGGTTATTCAGGAATATAAAACAGGGATTTGTGGGAACAATTGCGTTTATTGAATGAGTCTAAAACACTGTGCATATACCAAAATACCGCGTGAGTTTTTTGCTGAGTGAGACATTGAACATGTGACGGACATTGCAATGTAAATTAAAAAAAGATATCTTCAAAGTAAAGCTCAGAAAAGTTGGGATATATGTCTAGTAATTTAATTTAAAGTACCTTTTTATATGTATATATATTTTTAGTAAACCTATGAAATACAGCAAATGACAAGTAAATTGGAGCTTTTGCAGACATGTCCTGTTCATGTCATGTTCCTGAATGAAAAACAGCTTTGCAAAGTTCATGCCCACCTGTTTGTACACATGCATCCCTGCTGTTTCTCTTTTTCCAAGTCTGGCTCCAAAAAAAAAAAAAAAAGCGGCAACAGAATCTATTTCTCAGGCCAAAATGAGTGTACCTGAGTTTTGAATGGTACTCATCTATTTCCTTTACGAGTGTTGAGGCAGCGGTCTTACCCTCTGGCCAGCCGTATCACCGCTCTCTATTACACAGCGAACTGGAGGAGAAGGAGTGGGGTTATATCTGTTAAAGCCTGCTAATACCTGGTGCAACCTAATTCTATGGCCTGTTTGAGTGGCTGTAGCCATGGTCAAAGACACCCGAGGGAACAACACGCCTACACTCTCACACACACACCCATGCACACCTATCACACAGAGGCTGATTCATACCTTGTTGAGCACTTATTCTTTTCTTTACATCTACCCATTCCCATCTTGTGAATCAGCTGGCTTCTTGACTTCTGCATCTACTGTGTTGCCTTCTCACCTTACATGCATCCTTTTCCTACAGATGAGGGGGTGGACTTTCTTCTGCTAAACCCTGTACCAAGCCCCTGAAGGGCAAACACTGCAGGTGTTCATCGGCCTGACATCAGTGTTGAAGCATAAACTACCTCACCTTCACTACCGCTTTAGTTGGTTAGTTTCGGTGTAGGGTGCTGGCTGATCATTAAGGGAGCTGCTGTGAATGTGCTCTGACACACACTGTGGCATTATCCCATCCCCAACTGTTCTGCTGAAGCTTTTAGCAAAAATCCCATCTGTAGGCTGTTCGCTTTGTGCCCAGAGCAACCCATGAGCAGAGATAGTTGGCATACTGAGTAGGGCTGTCACGATACCAGATTTTCACTTCACAATTATTTTGGCTCAAAGATTTCACTATAATGATATCATTGTGATACCTGAAGAAAAAAAATCAAACAAAAAAACAACGGCATAATTTCAGCCTTGTCAAAGCCAACCATTTAAAGTCAGAATTTTAATTTAGCTTTATTTAAGGATGGATTGACTTGACCTAACCCTAACCCTACCCCTAGGTAATTTACAGCCACTTTTTAAAAACACTGTTTTATCAAAGCAAGATAAATGTGGTACCACTGGAAAGCTTAGGAACTGTAGTTTACGTGGCTTTATAAAGCATGTTGATTGCATGAGCAATTTAAAAGTTATTAAACATTAAATACAATCGAATTTTTTAGCTGACAATGGCTACTTCGGTCTTTGTGGGTCAAACTCAAAATACAAGTGCAGGAAGGTGCAAAAAATCTGTTACAATAACTTTGCAAAGGCATACAAAAAGGACAGTTTACATGAATTCTCTGCTCTGTAGTGGGTGGCAACCAACATTTATGTGCATTACTGCAACCCACCAGGACAAAATGAGAATGGAGAGAAACATCCTACTAAACTCACAAGAGTACACTTGAAATGTGCCATCTGATGGTTGTGAATGCTTTGCTTCTTAACTGATTTCACCAACATCACCAGAATCTGTTTGAACAGTTGCAGTTTTTTTGGGTCGTTGAGTGAAGAAAAGCGTATTGCACTTTTTTAAACAGCTACGACTAATTCCAAATAATGATGCCTTATGGTAAATTTAGCCAATTGCTGACCGATGACACCCTTCAATGACAATGATCAGTGCTCCTTTGAAGAGATGTAAGCAGAAAAGCAGCATCAATCGTGCTCTGTGCATGCCAACTCATACTACACTGAAATCTGCTATGATGCAAGCAGCATCTATGCTATCTCTGAAATGACCTGCAGTCATCAGAGACCACCTGCAATGCCCATTGCCAGGTTTATGCACAGGATTCTCAAGAGACTTCTGCAAGTATGGGCCTGGATCAGGGTGGTGCTGTTAGCAGTGCCTCAGTGGGTCTGCACAATTGTTTGCTCATCGAGGTCGCAAGGTAACTGACATTCATCACTATGACAACACAGTTATTTTCCTTAATGTCCATAGTGACGACTTACAGTATATACAGCAAAGCCTTTGCATTAGATGGGCTAGTCATAATCAAAAGAGGCCAACGGTGTGCTGCAAAGAGCCAGATTTCACTCCAAGTGAGTCTTTCAGTAGTGATCTTTACTCAAAGAAGTAGCAATTGGTGGGTGGAGTCTGTGGTTGGAATGATAACCTGCAGATAGTTTGTTCTGTATGTTTGGCCACCTTTTCTAGTTCACAGTGACTCATTCCAGCTGCCCATAAGCTCTGCCTTGGGTTTCCCTTGTCATTGGCACAGCAGGTGGTTCAGGTATAAAGTTTCCCTAATCCCATTAGGCCACTAGTCCCACCAGTCTCACTAGTCTTAAGTGAATGTACTGTAATGTTTAGTTATGTGGGGCTCAAATTTAGGGGCTTATTGTGGGTTGGCTGGCTTAGCATGCATTATTCAATTTTTCAATGTGTAAATCTGCAAGCTTGAGAGTTAAAACCCATAAAACCCTGTTAGAGGGCTTTGCCTGTGTTCATACATAGAATTATAATACCTAATCATTGTTACTTAGCAAAACAGTCGGGGGCGGGGACCCTCCACTAATCTTATTCTACTGGCCAAGGAGGCTATTGGAAAATGTCATATTAGGATTTTTATACAACCAATAACAGAGGAGATAAAATGGGTAGATGGAGAGAACTTGGAAAAACTTCAAGCTCAAGTTATTTATCATATGTATAACAGTTCCAGCAGAGCTGTTTCTGGCAATGTGATTTTTGCATCTTAAGCTTCTTCCAAAAGTGCTCCTAGGAATCTAAAAGAGAAAGAAAGTAGCTAAAATCTGGAAATATATGACATAAAATAAAATGAATACTGTTGAAGATATTTTAACATTTTAGTTAGGTGAGTAAAAAATATATAGTGTAATGAAACTGTAAGATATAAACAGGTTCTAAACAGTTATTAACATGTTAAAGTAGCAGATGCAGTCAGTGCAGTTGAATTTATTTAAGCAGGAGTACAGTATCGTACTGTGGTAACTTGTAAAGGAACATTTATGTATCAGTCCAGTGTGAGTAAATTGACACAGGGTGAGTGATAGTGTTGAGAGAGTTCAACAGTCTTATGGCCTGTGGGACGGAGCTGTCCCTGAGCCTGGTGGTGCGGGACCAGATGCTGCTGTACTGGCTGCCAGACGGCAGCAGGCATAACAATTTGTGGCTGGGGTGATTGGGGTCTTTGATGAGCGTGTTGGCCTTTACCTCCAGCTAACCCCAATCAATTTATCTGCCTGTTATCAAGCTTCACACCATAAACATTACATCTCTCAAACCACAATCATTAATGTATCCATAAAATCTTTTTTTTTTTCTAAACATTGAATAAATCAAAATCACTACTCTTTCATCCTGCCGTCTGTATGATGTGAAATGAGACCAGCATTAGCTCAATTTTTCACCAGGCCTGGCTCTCTGATTGAGAAAAAAGTAAATCAACAACAAAAGACGAACAAACCAACAAACAAAAAATGCTGCCATTTTTACACATCACCCTATCTACACACACACCAGGCTTTTTTCTTTCTTCTTTTATATGGTCTTAGCCATTAAACTGCAGCTTCTGCACCTCCCACAGGGTCTCTGCGGGGGTTTCAGAATCCCTCCCACCCCACTTTTTACCATTCTTCCCGTTTTGATCCCTCACGTTATAAATACATGGAGAAGGTAATTATCAACCATCAAGGTACACAGGTCAGCACAATTACACCATTAACATGTAACCCTGCTTGCCTGCATGGAGTTAGCCTCTGCCAATGGCAAGTTGGCACCTGGGCACTAATGACTAGCTAGATAATTAGATGTTGGCTTGATTTTACCTCACTCACAATCCAACACACACACGCACACACACGCACACACACACACATGCACACGCACAAACACACAGCTCTCTACAAATGAAACAAATATCTGGGTTTGGGTCTGTATGTCTCTCTCACTCTTTCTCTCAGCCTGCGTGGGTGGGCGAGCTAAGTGTGTCACAGCAGTCATGCTGTGTTAGTGCAGTGGTTGATATGCTTTAATGAACCTGGTTTTGAGAATAAATGGGGGAGAAGGTGAGCTGTTTTTTAAATAGTAATTAATGTCAGGATTTCTGGAATTGGTTGGTTTGAAGACAGTGAGGGACATGTGAAGGAATTAGCTAGTGGTTGACTGGAAAGACTGATTGCAGGTATTAATGTGAGAAACTATGTCCATTGTAGGTAGACGTTTGCCTCAAAAAGCAAGGAATTGAGGAATTGGAGTGTTCTTGCATTGAATTTTCCTAGTCGTGTATAACAGGTCACACACAGGAGAGAATTTTAAGGGTACAAGGTGTTTTACTGAAGTATAAACCTGCTTCTAGACCTTATCTTTTCACAGGAAATTTACCACCCCCACTTTGTCATAACAGCTAGTCTATGATATCAGTTCCCAGTCCTGGTGTGTCACTGGAGGTGAAAAAAAAAATAAAGCTCTGTTGCATAGCATTATGTGTCACATTCTCTATACTTGTCACTTTACTTTATTATCACCCTCACTACCATTTCTTCTGACTGTAAAATATGTAATGATGCAGCGTAAAATTAATTTGTAAAGTCTGTCACTGGCATTCCCCTCGGCTGTGAGAATCAAATGGATGCAAGGACACAACAGTGGAAAACATACAAATATCGTCATAACATCTTGCTCTCCATTTTTCTATGTTTCACTGTAGGTGCAATGAAAACATAGGCTGCACTTTCTATGAAGCAGGACCCTTTGTGATTCTGTCAGCTTACATTTGTGAAGCTGTTTTTCTGAGGTCTAACTATATAAGATCTTTAATGCACCTCATTTAGAGCGAAATTGCTGCCGTAAAAATTTACCCAGATTGTCTTCCTTAGAAAGCACAATGCTTAGTGCAAGTGATGGATAAATGACTGAAAGCTTTACTTAAAAATGCTTGTGTCTTATTTTATAGGTGGATCATGTCATAATTCTGTTCACAGTTGCTCAACTAAAAGTGGCATAAAAATCAATGAATACCGATTAAATACAGTGGGAAATAACTTAAATAAAAGACCTAAATTATAAAAGTGAAAATAATCATGACGCAGTTCAATCCATTTTAAAATGGTATAATGTCATTTCTTATACTTGATTTTGGAAGCTTATTATATGTTTTTTGAATAACTTGTTTCCTTAGCAGTAACTGTGAACTCCGGCTGCCAGATAAGTGAAGTAAACCAATCATTCCCATAATAAGCAGTGTAGGCAGCTTGCTTGGTGTGTACCGGGTCAAGTGTGATCAAGTCAGGTTTATTTACACAGTATCAGTCACAACATAGGTCATCATGTGACACTTTCCATGTCATGAGGTTTATATTGACTTAGGGCTTGACAGAGCCGTGAAACTCCACAGCCTGGTTAAGTGCTGAAAAGACATGTGCGGTTGTTCCCGTTTTCCTCTGTTGTGATGAGTAATAGGCTGCCAGGGCATTGTGGAGGGTCTCACGGTATGTTTTTTAAGGGTATCTTGTCAGGCTAAGCGAAATTCTCCAACACTGGTGGAACGATGTTTCCTTTCAAGTTCTCAGGATGTTTGCTTTAATTTGCTGGTGCAGAGGGTTACATGGAGATAACCACTTTTGTTTTGATCTTCTCTTTTATAAGCAATATAGTCCAGTGTTGTACACTGTGAGCCTGCAGCACTATTAACATGACAGTCACTTTGGAAGGGACTAATGCTCTGCTGTTGGAAAGCAAAGCTGATGGAATCTGTGGACATCCTATTAAGGGTTGAACAAGGTAAAGTATGGTAAAAAAGAAACTGTTATATCTATATTCACTTTGTTGAAAGCCAATTAAATCTAATAATAAGAAAAATGCAGTGCTTTTGCTGCCATGAATGACAACCACATTCACATTATAATCATCTTCAATGATTCATTTATCTGCTTAAAGGTCTAAGTTAAATAAAAACGCACACAATACAGACACAGACTCAGAATGTGGGCCAGTGTTTGTTACAGTTTATGAAATAGGATTAGTTGCAGTGTTTTCCAGGTTGGGTGTAAGAGACTAAGAACAAGGCTTTTAAATGGGTTTTAATTGAGTTTTAGATTTAGGGATGATAAACCGTGCCTTGAGGAATGTAAGTAATAGTATGACTGGTGGGAGTAGCTTTTGTTTAGGGCTTATATATTCTTTGATGACACACTCAGGTTTTTGTAGGACAAAAATAAATCAATGTGATAACCAGAAATTAAATTGTTCTACTAATGCTATCTTGCATTTAAGAGTGCACAGTTAATTTGCCTTCTTTTTGTAGCATTGCAGTGATAGTTCTGGGTGGTAAATTGCTCTCATGGAAGCACAGAGAAGTGTAGGACTGCAGCTCTGCCTCCTGGTCTCAACTCGGGCTTGTCATGGTTTTGTTCCACTAATAAACTCATCCAGATTTGTAGATATGAGGGCTGCTGCACCCTTATTTGGATGAATGGCCTCCCTCCTAATCAGACCAGGTCTTCCCCAGAAGTCCGCTGATTATCTACAAATTACACATTGTTTGCTGGACACCACCTCAGCAGCCAAGGGTTTAATGATGACATTCAGCTAAACATGTCATCACTGGTCAGATTTGGCAGGAGCCCAGAGAAAACAATGGAATCTGACATTGTTTTTGCATAAGACCACACGGATTCACTGTCATTTTAGTGGACTCTAATTATCATCATTGAGCCTTGTTACAGATGACATGGGCGAACATTTTTACTGTGTGTTTATCCTTCACCAGTTCATTTATATACGATTCAAAGTCAACCTCCATCTGGCCTCTGCAATACATATGACAAATGGTCGCCAGTGTGACGGACTTCCTATTTGTAAAAAGAGATCTGCCAATGATCAGTGTGTGTCACTGAGTGGGAAAAACCTGCTAGGAAGGTGAACAGGGTGGTGTTGAACAGTGGTGGGTTTGGCTCAGAGCTGTTCTCATTTTACAGTCACCCATTCACACTGCTGCTCGGAAGCTGCCATGCAGCCATTGTTGGACGGTCTTCACTGGCTGTTAGGGCCTGGCTCACTGTAACTGATTGAGTTTTTCGTGGTGCAGAGCCTTGCTTCGATTCAGCAAGGCCCGCCTCCAACACTGCTAATTAACTACATTTATTACATGTACCAGTATCAAAAAAAGACGGAAGAGGAATAACTAAACATCTGACACATTCAGCTAGAGTAGAAAAGTGAAAAAACGAGAGAGACTGCTCTGAGTAGTGAACAAAAATAGTTGATGATTAAAATTACAGAAAGAAATCAGCTGCAGATGAAGACTTTAACCAAATAACTGAGATAAGCTGCATCCAGTCTGTTCATGTGTGTCAACTACTTGTTATTCTTGTTCTTTCTTTCCTTTTTATCTATTCTTTCTTTCTTATATCCCTTGTTCCTTGCTCATAGCTTACCTCTATCATGGAGATCACCTCGTAAGTCACTCAACAGCAGCCATACACTGTATTTGAGTAAGTATACTTATGAATCATCTCTGTTGAAATCTGAAGCTCATCCCCTGTGTAAATACCTCCTCCTCTATAAACTGAGAGATTAATCTGACCGGCCATCTCCAGCCGTATGAGAAGGAAACCTGAGCTGCCGTGGATCTCCGTTATTAAGAACACGGGGCAGAGAAGCTGGAAACGCCACCCCTGCCCTCCTGTCAACTGATTAGATGGCTCATTGCCATGCACAGGTGCACAGAAACGAAAAGACATAAACTGACGCACACAAATGCGTTCACCATTCATTTTGAAAATACACAACCACGTACACTAACATAATCTCACACAGACGCACATTGCCTTCATCACATTTTGCTAAGAGAGTGACTTCGGGAGCACACAAATGTCAGCGCTGACAGTCTCTATCCCTTTTCTCAGATGTGTGTGCACCTTCTGCTCTGCACTGGCTTGGTGTTTGTGCGCAGGCTATGTGTGTGTATTTATACCGTTTCCTTTCTGAGATTATGCATATGTGTGTATTCATACATATGCATGTGCCCATGTCTATCACTGTCTTTGTCTCCATGGCCGCCTCTAGCTCCTCGCCCTCCAGATTCACCAGCCGTATTAACATTAGCCTCTCCGTATGCTTCAGGGATGGGACAGATCTTAGCCAGAGAGGAAATGAGGGATGGGATAAATGAGGAGGAAAGAGGTCATCGTTGTCAGAGGAGGATGAGGGTGTGAATATTGTCATGCAGAAAGCACATGGGAGTGGCACTTCTTAGCCAGAGAAAGGATAAAGAGAGGAGTAGATGGGAAGCCATGTGAACGATTGTCAAGTAGGGAAAGAGAGAGAGAGGGAGAGTCAGGTCTTAGCAGGAGCATAGCTAAGTGGAAGGGGTACGGCTTGGCGTCACTCAATTTGAGTTAAGTTTTACTAGTCATACCCACTGAAGTGTGTGACTTTAACATGCAGGGTATGCTGTCACAGGGAATATTTCCCTTTAAAGCCATTTTCTGAAAAAAAATCTACAATGTGTAGCCCAATTTGAAGTTATTCAGATGTTTTCTTGTCTTTTTCCTTTTTTTTTGTCAAAAACGAGACAGTTGGAATTAAGATTGGTGCAACCTGCAAGGTTGATTTTTCCATAAACTGACAACAAGTGGCTTAAAATAAGATTTTTTTTCAGTCTACTGTCTACACATATGTTTGGCTTAAGGTCTCAACAGCAACTATCAAACTCTTTGCTGACATGATGCTGCTTTGTATCAACAACTCTTGTCATTTTTAGCCACATGGGGGCTGCATAACAAATTGTAAATGTAAAACTGATAAACTTGGAGCACACAAACATGACTTTGATCAATGCGAAACTTCCCTCACGGATGTAAATAAGCACATGTTTGCTAACACCATGAAAATAAGCACACTATTTTGTCTTCTTTGGCTCTTTTCTTTGGTCTCCAACTGTTAGTGGGTAATATCTGTGTCTTTAACTGCTTAAAATGCTTTAATCACTGTTAAATTTACTCTGCAATTGATTTAAATACTTTCAAACGACTAATTTTTCTATAATTCCTTTAGAACATTTGATGTCAAGCAAGGAAGCAAAGATATCCCAAGAATAAAAGATATTAATACTAATAATGATAATGTTGATAATTATGATAGCCATGACAGCGGAGTTGTTGGCCACAAAAAAATTAACGCTGATCTGATGATGCTAGAAAGCTCTGTTAAATAGTGAGAAACAGCAGAGTTGATGATGTGACTTTGCCACACCAGCATCTTCTCACTGGGCTTTGAACAATATGGCTTTAATAATGGCACCAAACACTGCCCTTGACATTACTAATGTAGAATAGGTGCTTTCTGAGAGGAGAAATATGCACAAAAGAGTGTTACTTTTAATGCCATTAAGAGAAAAAAAACAACTTACAAGTGACACGACTAGCTATTACTTACATTGAAATAACACTCAGTGAATATGAAAACATGATCACCCCTCACCTCCCTTTGTACTGTGTTCAAATCTTTACTCATGCATAGGCATTTCATACAAGGAGAAAATAATGGAACAAAATGCTCCAGTTGGTACAATATTCATTCATTTAGGAAAACCTTGTGTCAGGGACATTTTTTAAAACAGTTGATGCAGTTTTTATTCAGTGATTCAAGCTCTTGGTCATGGCATCTTTTCATTCTTTTGGTCCTCCTTCAACTCTGGAAGAAAGTCCCTGACCAAGAGCTTGTGCATATAATACAGAGACTCTTGGCTCCTGCACCTCCAATTTCACCTTCTGTGCACTGACTTTCTTATTTTGAATTCGTACAATGGCTGAATTACATTTTAGACTTTGTGAAGTTGAACTGTGACCTCGATTCATAATTTCCCTTCACTTTATTATTCAACTTCATTTTTACATGATACACTAAAGCATCCAATTCAGAGTGTCTAAATAATAATTAACCAGTTTGTAATGACATTCTGAAGGCGGCATCCACAGAAATGTCTGCTCATGTCACAACATTATGACACCCTGCAGTTAGATTGCAGTAGGGCAGATATACTGGCTGATTTCCATGGCCATTTGTTGTATAATATCATAAAGTAAAACAAGGCAGCGCAAATAAAGGTTAGCATACAATGTAGGAAGAACATGAAAGGGTTGAAATGGCATAAGAAAAGGTTGGTGAGAGGACGACAGGGGATTGAAAAGATAAGATCAGGATGTTTAGGTTTTGAATTATGCTAAGACTGAATACAAAAATTCAGAAAGTAAATTAGGGATAGCTTTTTTACAAATGTGGGAAGAAGTGACCACACTCATTAGTGAAAGTAAGAAACTACCAGCATTGGCTGATAGCAGGTGTTTGGAAAAAGTCAAAAGCCTCAACACGTTGGCGTCCGGGTTTAAAGTGGCCTGCTAAGGTCTCTGGACAATCAAGAAAAATTAGGTGCTTGAATAAATCACTCTAATTACTGACTGCTCAACAAGCTTTAGCTGTTTCTTTTTTCCTTTTATTCTCTTTTTTGATTTGTTTTTTGAGCAATGACATAACAATATTTGTAATATTTAGAATTATATTTGTTCTTATAATTATCTTGTTGTCTTGTATTTTCGTGGACATAATTAAGGTTCTTTGATTTTATTTGGAGGTTCATGGATTAAATGAAATATGAGAAAAACAAGTATGAGTAAACAGCTATAGTTAAGGTACTAACACAGTTCCCCCCTTCTGAACTTCTTAAACAGCACTTGGCCTGATTGGCTCTGCAGATTCAATCATCCGTAAGGTGGAAAAAAACAGTCAATAACTCTACCACACAAACTCGAAACAACGATAAACTGCATATTTCTTCTAAAGTATCTTAGTTTTATATTAACAAGAATTTGGCATTTTCAGTCCTCTCGTCTAAATAGAGATAGTATGGATTTTTAACAGTTTTTTAATTTTGGCAGGAGAAAAAAACACAGGTTTTTTTTCTCCAAAATTACAAAATACTCCACAGCCCGCAAGTAAAAAAAAAAGTGATTTCAGAGTTTCTTTTTCGTACCATCACTGTGATCCTAAAAGATGAATTAAAAATGTCTTTTCTGTGTGGAAATCGAAGGACAGTGCCAGCTGGGTACAAAGCAACAAAAGTAAGAGCTGCCCTTGAAAAAACATAACTTTCTCTCATCTGCAAGGTTGCTAAGCCCGTGTCTTAACTGGTTTGATTCGAGGAATTTATCCAAAATCCTTGAATTACCAAAGCTTTTGGCAAACCAAATGCCAAGCTTTAATCTCAGAGAGTGTAATTGGCAATATAATTGCAAGATTCCATGCTAGCCAGTTCTTTCTCTTTGTAGAAAAGTATGGCCTGGTGTAGCATCTGCCACTATTTCGGTTTGGAAGTTGGTCATCTGTTGCTCTTTTGTCTGACCTCTCGTTCTCCTCTGACAGAAGCACACAAGGAACTTTCACTCAAACCGTCTCACTCGAAAGAGGTGGAAAGCTTGCTTCAAATCAGTTAAGTAAAATTTTAAATAAAATGACATAAATCAAGGAAAAATAATAGTGTAGAAACTTAATAAATGGCTGGAGTGAAGGGGGAACAGCGAAGTGTGTTGAACAAGATGACTGATTGCGAGTGCTGTGGCTTTGAGATGCAGAGAAAATGAGGGCTATGTCAGACACGGCGCTGGTGTCAGATGGATTTACATAAGAAACACGGCGATCTAAGAGCAGCCAGAACCCGGCTTTAGTGAAGAGGCTCAGCTATGGCATGACATGACACAAGACCACATTTCAATGCAGATGTTCTTAAGGGCTTCGACACAATTGTGAGCACATGGGTGAACGTGTGAGTTGTGCAAACATGTTTGATTTGGGAAAAATGCAGTTTAAAGCTAACATGTAGATTTTTCTGGTTTGCATTTGAACTTTGATGAACTTTAAGTCGTGAATTTGTGCCACTCAATAATCCACTTTTACACTTCTGGGCCCTGAAGGGTTCTAGCTAGACAGTCCTACTTATCGTGGCTTATGTCTGTTGCTTGATTTCACTTTTATTTAACTTTCTCTGGAGAGATTCCAACTTACAGCTCATTCCCACCCCCCATTTGAACAGCGGTGTGGGCAGGACCCTCTCAGTATCACTTTCTAAAGCATAGGTTACCTCTTTTACATTTGTGCTGTGCATAAGTCTTTCAACTAACTCCAGTGTTAACCTTTCATAGTAAAATGCCCAAGAAAATAGTTTCACCCAACAAAGGACAGGGAGCAAAAAGGTCTTAAGAGGGGTGGAAGTCAGAGTAGAGAGATGTGTTAAACAAACCGCAGACGGGACGTTTGGTTTAAATCCCAGTTAAAGTGAAAGTCAGTATTCTTCTCCTAAACTCAAACCCAGACTTTCTGTGACCTTAACTAGATTTTTTTTACAACTTTCAACAGGTTTTTGAAACTGTGTTTTACAATAATTGGTGTAAAACCAAGTTGAGCTTGTGTTATAAATTCTTAGTCACATATGCATTTCACACCCCAAAACAGATATTGAACAGGCTGATGGAGCTTTTAAAAGTCACAACGTACTGACAAAATGTCAGCATGTGACGTGTTGAAAGTGAGAATGTAATAAAACTGCTCCAGGTGGAGGTGGAATACTTTGCAAACAGCATTCTCACAACTGTTTCTTGAGAATAATATGTATGAACTTTTCCAACAGGTGACAAAGTGAACAGTCTAGCAGACAGGAACTCCATGGCTTGGAGAGCATCTTGAAACCACTAAGACAACTGTTAATGAATTAACTAATGTGCTACTCTCAGAATAAAATATCAAGGCAGAATGTTTCTCTCCTGCCACATCCTTTACCTCTTAATGTCACTTAAAGGATGCACTCAGGCCAGAATGGATACATGGATAAAATCAAGAATTCTACAGGTTAACAAAAAAACCTTTTAGAGACGCTCTTATAAAGAGACCTTCAGAATCTTTTCTGCCCGCCTGTGAAATAAACTCATATTGGTTCCATGTGTCCATGATCTCATTCTCTTGGCCCTTTGACCACTTAAACTGCTCAGGTGTGGGCTCACCACCTGCAAGGGTCAGATGCACTGCCAACTGGGCTGCAGGCAAAGGCGCCACTCTTGGCAGAGGCCGGTTATGGGAATGCAATCACCTCCTGTGGCTTATTTTAATGTGACATAGCAGTGAGCTTAATCCAGTCTCAGTGTGGACGCGTGAAATGCTTACCTGTGAGCTGAGGACATCATTTTGGCTGCTTATTTCCTCGAATTTTATTCCTGTGATCAATACCCTCAGTTGATAAGAGATGGGACATAAATCAACTTGTACACTGAGACATTCACCTCAGGGTTGAGCTCCTTCCTCATCACAGGAGTTTAACCATGCAGCACATGCATTACTGCGGACGCCATGCCAATCTGCATGTCAATCTCATCCTCACTGATGAACGAGAGAACACTTTTCCTCGGGGCAACTTTGCCATGTAAAAACCACACACATACACACACACACACACACACACACACACGTTGTACCTCATCATTTTGTGAATATAGAGCAAAATATGTTTTCTAAAGGTCTGTTTGGGTCTCTCTTTCACAGATGAGAAATACAATTTAATTATGTATAAAGACATACACAAACAGAGACACACGGGCACATACGGCTGCCTCATGACCGAACTAAAAACCTTGGCGGGCTTTGTTCTTCAGTCGAGTGTGAGAATCTTGTTGTTCTCTTACTTGTCTCGCAGTCTCGCACACAAACACAAGGTTGCAGAGTAACACATACAAACACATGACACAGATTCACATAACAACTTAAGCGCACGCTAAGTTATTCATTCTCTCACACATGCACGCACACTCTGCAACCTCGTATGCACACACCATGCCGCGCCCCACTTCTGTTTAGGGAAAAAAGTAATTACTTTCTCTCCCTGCCTCAATGCCTTCAAAAGCCTCAGTGGGGCGATTCCCCGGTGAGCCAGTGAAATTCACTTAAACAGCTTTTGAGAGAGTAAGCAGTCTTATTGTTGCGCACTGAAACTTTGATTGGAAAGGAAGAAAAAATGAGAGGAGGAAGAGGAGGAGGCAGGGGAAGATTGGTAAATAAAACTGTTGGCCAGTGTTATTTGTCTCTTTCTTTCTTTTTTTTTTCTTTTTTTTTTTTTTTTTCCCAGAGTCTCTGTTCTCTTTGACTACTGTAGGCAGCAGGTTAAGCAGAGCCGCACGGTATCATGCTGTGTCTTGGAAGACACGCGTGCACTGCGGCGTGCGTGTGCGCGCACGCGTCGCGCTCTGTGGGTTGCCGCGCTCACACGTGCACGCCGTCACAGCCCCCCCCCACCCCCTATTAAAAATCCATATCTCCTGAATCTTTCAGAATCAATTTTCATCACAAGTCTTTATGAGCACAAGATTCTATTTTGAGACTGTTCAACCTTGAATTCGAGCCTCTAACTTGGTCCACCTGCAAGACTTTCTCCTGTTGGGGCTCTTTAGGCGGCATCAAAGTCAATGCACAAGATGAGTAATATCCTGCAGATTCCCACTCAGGGCGGCCAACAGGCGGATATCAGTGGTGCGCCTTCGGGGAAAAAAAAAAAGGACTAAATAAATTAACAAAGCTGAGTCTAAAGGCTCTGATGATGTGTCCCATGGTAGACTTGGGGTGGTGGTGTGTGTGTGTGTGTGTGTGTGTGGGGGGGGGGGGGTTTGGGGGAGTCTTTGAGCGACTTATAACATGCGGTTCTTATGATGCACTGGAGAGATTTGCAGCAGTTGTGTTAGAAATTTCATCACGCTGCTGTAGTGCTAATATTTTTCTGAAGTTGTGCAAACAATGTGTGTGTTTACACGCAGCCCTTATGAATACATTAAGTGGACATTTCAGAGCGCACACAGGAACACACACACGCTGTCTGTGGATGCTCTTGATTACAACGCGTGTGTGAATCTGGGTGCATTCGAAGACTATACAACACTCTGGGGGAAATAGAAAGGGAGGGATGAAGCAGCTTGAAGAACAAAGAAAATCTAGAGGGACTTTATTAACATGTAAAGAATATGAGTGCATGGAGGTGTGGGGTGTGTGGTTGTGTGTGCCTTTATGCACATGGGTAAATATCCTTACACATGTGTACATGCTTATTTTGCCGGTTTATTGTAGTGTGCGCTCATGTTTTGTGTGAATATATTTATGTGCCAACAGCTAAAAATCCCTGCTTTATGGTGAAAAAACAGAAAGAAAAGAAAAAAAACAAAGACATAGACACTAATAAGGCTGTTGAATTATGAAGAGAACAGAGATGCCTGGCCCTCTTGGCAGCTCCGGGGGCTAAGCATCTCTATGTATGTGGGAGCTAGTCTCTATTCTCTCCTCCCATCCCTTTTTCTTCTTCATTTCATCTTGCAATCTAGTGAATCTTTCAGAGAGAGCTGGGTTTAGCTTTTGTGTGTTCCTCATGTGTCAGAGTGTTTTTTTGAACGAATCCCTGGACTGACGTCAGATGTAACCACGTATATTCAGATCAGAGGAGAGTGAAACAAGAAGACAAGGAGTAAAAAAAAAAAAAAAAAAAGAGATTTGGTGCAACAGGAAAAAGGAAGTACAAGTAAGATAGCTGTGTGAGAAAAACAGGATAAGAGGGAGGTAGAGAGGGAAAGAGTTTGTCGAAGAGATGTTTAGAAGAAGACAGACTAAGATTCACCAGCTAGAGTCAGAAAGAAAGGAAAAAGTACAGGGAAGATATATGCGTGGGGGTGAGCTTTTCCTCCCTTTGATCTCTGTGACTTCTTGCCTGCAAAGTAAGAGAAAGTGAGCAAGGTAAAGAGAAGGAGCGAGAGGCCGAGTCATAAAGGAACAGAGAAAGATGAGAGGGAAGGGAGCAAATGAGAATTTGGGTGAAAGCTGAAAAGAAGAAATTACATTTAGAGAGAGAGAGAGAGAGAGAGAGAGAGAGAGAGAGGGTCTGGAAGTGGAGGAGAAGTGAGAAGGAAGTGAGAAAATTAGAGAGAGGGAAGTGGAGTTAGAGATATGGAGGGAGAGATGCTGAGTCACTGGAGGAGATGGAGACAGATGAGACAGCGGGGAGTGATGTGTGAGCAGAAGGGAAAAATGATGACAAAGTTTCATGGCACTAATTACAATTAAGCAAAGTGATCAACGTCAGTTAGCATTTGAAATCTAATTAAAGACATGCATCAAAAGAATGCTTAGAGTACTATGTGTCTGCTGGATGTGTTACTTGGAAATATGTCTGCTCAAACGCTATAAAAACTTCATAAAGCCTTAATATGTCAGATGTGTGCGGTGTTCATCTTTGTATGAAGTTCTTCTCCCAAGTGGCCCAAAAAGAAAAACTTACTGAAACTGATTAATGCTACTTTAAAGAGGCACTTCTCACTTTGAAGTGGTGCTTCTCACCGAAAGTCAACTATAACTCTCAGATATTCTGTAAGAGACATTAAAGATGCTATTTGTACAATTTTAACAGCAGTTACGGTAAAGTCTGATAGAGATGTCAAATCAGTACTGTGTTTGTAAAGAACGAGGTTTATAGCTGGTTCAAACCATTAAGTGCAGGATGTAAAGCAGTGTCATTAATTTTGATTGATAGATACAAAACTGAATTATGCACATGCTAACACTGTACTTTATATATGACACATTTAAAAGCCTGCAAGCTCGAATGTTGGCAGCATGGGATAACAATGACAATCTATAAGCTGTTTAATGTGTTTTGTGAAAAAAAAAAAATCTAATAAAAACACTCAGTTGTTTAAATCACTTCACTCTCAGATTCTGTGTCAGGTGTATTAAATGACACAGCACTGCATTTTTTATTTATAGTTTTTTTTTTTTCTCCAGATTTCAACAAAGAAACCAAACTAATTCACCGTGGCCCTGATTTACGCCAGTGAATGGCTTCTTCTTCACAGTTCTGTCTCACAGCATTTAGAGGTAATTGCCAAACTGACATAAGAGACAAACATGATTTGTTCAACAGAATTGATATAAAAGGAAATTAGATATGATGGGCAGAACCAATTCTATGTTAAGGTACATTCAAAATGTTATTAAAGATGTCCAAATGGAAATTCCGAGTGTTTAGAAAATACTCCTGCTTCTTAACTCTATTAGACATGTGTGAGGCAGGAGGCCTTCGTGAAGTGAACAGATTTTTTTTTTTTTCTTTTTGCTGCAGCTTCATTAGCAGTTTGGGGGAAAAAAAAGACGCTTTAATCATGAAAGCAACTCACCCGAGCCCTCCATCTTCAGTCTTTCATATCTAGACACAAGGCTTTCCGTCTCATTCTGCAAATTTTAATATGTAAATGTTAGTAATTCAACAAGAAAGTGACAGAGCCTGGAATTAAACAACTGTGCATGTGTGAGTGTGAGTTCTCTGCGCTAATGAAAGTGCCCTGTGTGTTTGTCGGGATGAGACTGTGTCTGAATCTGTCCCTTCATGCAAACTCTACAGCTTAAACTCCAGGGCTCAGGTGTGTGTGTGTGTGTGTGACAATTTGCCCTCAGTTTGTTGGCACATCTGACAAACAATTGATCGGCTAATTGAACTTGGGAGCTCTTTCATGTTTCGACATGTGTTCCTGGATAGATGATGGTGATAGGACGTTTGAAGAAGAAAGCGGCCGCCGTAATCAGGACGCCCTGTCAGCTTCAAATGGATTAGCGCTTGATTTGCGTGCCGGCACTTCAGAGTTCAATTGCGAATGGGTGGAGGGATGAAGGGGGTGGGTTGGAAGACAGAAAAAATGGGAAAAGCATTTCAGAGAAGGTGGCGCTTGGTGGATTTGAAAACAGGATGCCTCCTTTGCTCATTAGCAGGAGGAAAGCTGTTTGAAGTCGGGGTGTTTGGCAGTGTTGGCAGCGAATGCGACAAGGTGGCTCCCCGATGAAATTTAGGCTACTTTTCCTCAAGTTTCGAGGAATGATAGGAACACACCAAAATCCTCGTTTGACAAAAAATATCCTCTGGCTAAATGCTTGTTAAGATGTTAATACACAATATATATATATAAATATATTTTTTTCTTTTTTTTTTCTTTTCATGTTTTCAGATGAGTCCGTGGTTGGGTTCACAGCACTATAGGGCTTAAGCTGTATGACGGTAGGTATCACTGGAGCTGTAAATTATACACAGTGTGAAATCTCAACATCGCAGCACTGTGCCATCTGTTTATCCTGACGAATTCGGTATGCAGTGCTGCCTTGCACATGCCACATAAACACAGAGGTGTGATTGTTTTATGTATATATCACTTAAGTTCTATATATCTATATATATCACTTCGCTTAAGAGTCTGTACATTCGCTTGAGAGTCTGTACATTTTCATCAGCGTGTTTGACTTTTATTGATTTTATCTTAAGGTCAAGGTTATATTAATGTTTCTGCTGAAAATGCACTTTTACACAAAATGTAATAATCATTGTATCACCTATAACTTATAATATCGCAGATATGTGTCTTATATGATATATAAATTGAACAGTTACTTGATACATGATAACAAAGTGCCATAACTCTTTGCTGAACACCTACTCATATAAGAAGTTGTTAATTTTCAGTCGGTCCATCACCCAGAGGTGCTCACAGTCCACCGTCGTATATTAATTTTAACCCAGCTTAATAACCAATAAGACAGGAGGCAAATAACGAAGAATAAATAATCCAAATGGAAAAGTGACACAGTTATTAGATGCAGAACTGCAGACTTGACCGATGAGTGTGATGCTGGCCAGTGCGTTAATTAATTCTAATATGAGTCATAATATCAGGCAAATTATCCAGTGTCATAAAGGAGAACTGGCATCAGCGGCCAGGCCGTTTTGTCAGTTTCATGGTCTCAGTCACCTGATGCTGATATGAAACAGGAAATGCTGAATTAGTTTTTTAACACAAACCTTATTATATTCTGAAGATGCCAGATAAATGACTGAAGAAGTTACATAAAACAGCTAGTTATCAGACACTAATACAGAGGATGAAACACAATAGCACCCCCCCCAAAAAAAACAAACAGACAAGTAAAACAAACAAACAAACAAACAAAAAACTCTTGTACCTTTCCTATCTGTACGCCTCCACAATTTATGTTTCTCTCTATTTTAATCTATCTTCTGTTTTTCTCTGTTGCAAAAAGCTCTGAACTTCAAACTACATCAGATACAAATTGTTCATTTTAGTTTTGAAATGTCCAGTAGCTGTTTGTCATTGTGACACCAGAGCAAGAGGTTTGAAAGCGGCAAGATGAGGTTAGCATGAAGGCTAACACTCTAAACAATTAAAATTATGCCTGAACCAACATGATAAAAAGTGGATAATATGATAGCCCTGTATTTTATCACTCTCATAAGGGATTTTGTCAGACACTAAAACCAGCAAGAGAATATTCTAAAGGTGAGAACAAATTTCTATACACAGGTTTTTTAAATTTTGAAAATTCATTGCATTGGTTGTTGATGGTCAGACCAACATTACCATCTCCCAGAGCAACCTGTGGCTAAAACTCCTTATATATCTTAAAAAATATGACATCTTCATCAAAATTCAAAACCAATTTAACTCTGGCATTTGAGTCTCTCAGAGCTGCAAACATGACTGCAGACTCCTGCTCCCCCTGGGAAGACAGAAAGACTACCTGTGAAAGACACGTACAGCAGAACTGCTCCACTGATGAATTTCATACATATCAAAAAAAAAAAAAAATCCAAACATGGGAAAGTGGTAAATGCTTAAAGTCTCCCCAGATCATTTGAACATTTCACTGAAAAGTTATCTGTTTTTAATTTATTAATTTATTTTTCATGAAGCCCAATTTGCTCATTAGTGTATGATTTTTTTTAACAAAATATGAGAAATTCAATAAATCTTCTATCGCCCATTAAGTGATACTGGTTTTTGTATTTGTATTGGTCTTTACATTGATATTCATATAAAGAATAGAAAAAAGAGACAACAAAGAGCATCCTGTGAAGCACTAATAGCCCATTTAATGACTTTGCTTCCACATCCTTTTTATTCATATGCAGTATCATGTTCCCAGAAAGACAAAAGTGGATTTGAGATGCTGTCTTGTTTTACTTTCATCCGTTGGAGAAGGAACAGAGAGAAGGAGAAAACAAGGTCCTGAATTGCTCTCTCCCATGAGAGCACTGACGTGATCTTCCCCTGGTGCCGCCAGGGACGTCTTCCATCCTCCTTCGCCCACTTCAGGGAGTGTCGTCTATCCCCAAAGACTCCGCCGCTTTCCCGCTCCCCGGAATAACTAGGGCATCTGGGTAAAACTTCACAACATAATTAGAGGAATGTTCACTTTGTGTGAGCATGTGTGTGTACATTGGAGCTAGATATACTTTTGGGAGATGAGTTAAGTGATTTGTTGCAACATGGAGCCCAGAAATGGGACTTTCTCTTACCTGCTTTAGCTGCTATCCTTAAATCTTGATGAATAGTCCTTTAGATATTGCAAGTGTGTGGTTTGTAAAATCTCTCTTGGCTTTGACTCGCACAAAATTCCCCAAAAAACTAGCACAATGAACACTGCTGAAGAGGATAGAAACCATTTGTTTTATATCAGGACTGCACTGGCAGTAGCACATTATCTTGTTATCATACTCCTTTCAGTCGCTCCCTTTCTTTTGGCCTCATTACCTTTTGTACACTCCTCTCTATTTGTTTTATTCTCAACCCCTTCATCTCTGCAGCTCTCTCCGTCTCCCTGCATGTTATTCTCTCTCCTCCTCATAGCTTTAATGACCTTCCCTCTGCTCTTGTCTTTGCTGTGGGAGGTAAGGGTGTGTAAGAAGAAGAAAAAAAAAAAAACAAACCCTGAAAGAAAGAAGAAGCAAGAAACAGAGTGAGACACTGGAAGCGGGAGCAGCTGCAGAGAAGAAGAGACTGGTGGCATGAAGCTCACTCATTTTCCCAGCCAGTCAGTCGTTAAGTTTGTCAGTCAGTCCGAACAGTCTGTACCGGCACAGTGGCTTCTCCTTAACTCTCTATTTCATGGATGTAGAGGGAGAGGTAGCACTCACTTTGCAAAACATGAAAGAACACTTTACATGGTAGAGTCCCCTCGGATCTTTTCCACTCTTCGCAGTTGCTGTCAAAATATTGACACAGGAAGGGGGAAAGCAAGCTGCATTTTACTCTCATGTATCAGACACTTTGTCCTTTTGAATTATTGATACTCTTAGAAGGGGTTTGTGCTGGAAACAGGGCTATCCTCAGGTCTTTTTTTCCACATCATCAGTGGTTGTACCTGTGGAACCAATCTCGGCTGCCTACAGATTGCAGGCTCAAAGCTCTCTCCTGTCAGAACTGTAGTGTAGCTGAGGGCTAAAAAACGAAAACTGGGTGGCTCTTAGAGAAACACCTGGCCTTAGGGCTTGCAGTTACCTTCAGAGTGTTTAGCTAATGGCAAGTTGTAGAGGTTGCGAGTTCAAGTTGGAAGGGTGGCTGTGTGGCCAAAATGCCTGCAGGTGTGAGAGCTGGTTTATTGATTCAAAACAGTTCATAGAAATGCACAGAAATAGAGACAGAGGCAGGGAAGGAGTGTTCATAAGGCGATGCCGAGAAGTGACATTTGACTTTCAATAAAATGCAAAGTGAAGCCCAAGCAAACACAAATCGGTGCACTCAAAGCAGATTAATCATGTAGATGGCAGATGAAGTTGCTGACGATAAATCGACAATTTTTCTGACTAGTATTTAATCTGCATTTGAAGTACCTCCTCTTATCCTGAGTGTTCACATCTCACAAAGCAAAACTGATTTAACTATCTTTGTGTATGAAAACAGCACTTTTTGAGTAAGTCATTGTTAGGTTACAATGCGAATACAGTGTGCATTTACAGTATGGAAAACCTTAGAGGTAGATAAATATATGTTTGTCTTTGGCTGCCATAGTTGGATCCAAATAGAAATAGCATTGCAGGACCGTCTGGCTGTCTTTACAAAGCTGTCTAAAGACCTCTAGCTGTGTTGATAGTGCCATAACTTCGATGCAGCCTACGAGACACTAGTTATCAATTTTATAACACTCTTCTCTTCAATAAGAAATGCTACAACAGCTTCAAACACAGTCCCTGTCAGTATTTGATTATCAGCTGCTGCACATTTAACATCAATTCTTTTCTTGACTCTTAACAACTTCATAATGTACCATGTTGTGCAACATCACAAACAAGAGCAGAAAAATGCAAAAACTGACAGATTTCCCCAGAGTATTTGCCTTTATTTCCAAATCAGCCCCTCCCCACTTAACACTCGGCAAGAAGTCATACTCACAGCTGTGGAGCACAATCTGTAGTCAGCGAGCGAATATAAATAGTCAGGAAACTCCTGCAGTCATCACCATGGACACAGGCAGACACCTTGCTCACTTAACAGTTGTGTGTATAATGTGCTGTTAACCTGTTAATGCAAACATGACCAAAACAATGAACTCATGCTATGCTTGACAGACTCTTTACAATTGAGTTCACTAAAGTCCTGCTGCACAGCCGCGATAAATGGAATTGTGACTAAATTGTACCACAGGCTTATGTGCCTCAACAAAAATTGTACAAAAAACAAAAACAACAGTAGCTTGATGGGTTTTCCAGGGGTAATCAAGATACAGATTTACAAGGCAGAACTGATGCTGACTGTCGAGGGGTTTCATTACCATCATCCACTCTCCCTCACATGTCAAAAAGTGATGCTTAATATTAATGGTCATCTGAAAATGTTAAAAAAAAATGACTGTCTTTGTGTTTGAGGGGTGAACTTTTGTTATCCCCAATGTTTCCAACAATTCTAAAGCCAGTGAAGGTAGCATTATGTTCCACTTTGTTGCCAACTTCCAGGATAACACCAACCAGAGAGTGATGAAGGAAGTCAGTGAACATGATTAAACAAAACCCATGATCACAATGTCATCAAACCACTGCTTTTGTCTTTATTGTTCTGACTGAAAGACCTCTTGTGGCTAAAATTACATATGTAAGGGATAATCAACGAGTAAGTATGTATTTAATGGTTTTAAGGCTCGACATGGAGGTATAGAACCACCCAACGTGGTTTGGAGGGTGGTTGCCTCAGCAAAGGTGAGAGTTTAGCATAAGTCATAGTAGTATTTATGATGAGTCAAGAGAAACTTTAAAAGTAATTATCTGTTCCAGTGATGAGGCCAATGTGGCTGCATGGTGTTTTTATATTAACATGCTGATAACTGTCAGTGAATGCAAAGACAGTGTTATAAAAAGGTGTTACTCTAACAAAGATAGACATGAAGGGGAAAAAAAATCATTGCAAGCTGATGGTAAATGTACGCTTAGTTAGATGTGCGGATGGTATGTATGTTTTTGTGCCGTGCTGGATTATAACATTTAATGTGACGGTTGTTGATTTAACTCTCAGTAGTAATTGAATGTTAGTGATGTGGGCAATCACACACATCTACCACCCACTTTCAATCACTCTCCAACCCTGGAAATGTAGGCTAAAACTACTTTTTTTGATGAGTGAAGAGGCACTCACCCCACAATCATGAAAGCACTAAAAATGAGCCATTGCAATTTTTTATGCTTGAATATAACCAACCCAGTTATGCAACACCTATTTTCTCTATTATTTACCTGAATGACTTAATTCAAACCTGCCTAAAAGATCTCTGTAGTGTGCACAAACAAACAGCTGCTCAGGTTCAATGGAGTCAAGAGCATCTGAAAACAGTTTTCCAAAAAAGGACCATCATGTCAAGTGTGGCCAAATTTATTTACAAAGCAACTCTCACGAAATACCTCACATAGCGATGTAGCTTTCATTAATCACTATCATTAAAGAAATTCAAGCGCACTGTCAAAGTTTCTCATCCAAAATGTGCTCTGGGGTGTTATGCAGCTTGCTATCTAGTTAATCAGGTGTTATCAATCCCTGCGGTTTTTCATGGTCTTGTGATCCCAGAGTTAAACACAAAAATAAACAAACTAAAGCATTTTTCACAAGACAGCATCATTTGCAATTTTAATCTCATAATTTGGCATTCCACCGCATACATAATGCAGCCATTTTCACAGCACCGACACCTGTCTAAGGGATGCAGAAGTCTTTAATTAAAATATACCCGCTCCCTGTGTTGGTTTTCTCCAAGAGGTACAGGGCGGCTGAGGAATAGAGATATTTAAACCTCTGCTCCTGATAAATCCCGTACCATAAGACGAAAGGTTAGCTCTCAAGTGAAAAGAAGACAGATGTCACTTGTCTCCATCTTGTCCAGTCAGATGTGCAGCACTTAACATTTGGTTTTAAACCGACTGAGAGAGTGAGTTTGAACCTTTGGACCTCAGTGGTATCTCTGAGTGCTACCTGGGGGTATCAGACAGTGTATGAGAAGAGCCAGGTGGGGCCCTGACATTTAGCCAACAAAGAGATCGGTAACGTAACCCCTGTCGGGTCATAGGTGCGTCAATCACTAAGCCATGTTGCTGTGTATCAGATGAGCCGCTGACATTTTTTATTTTTCATCATTATCACACTCACAGTCAGTGTAACTCCCTCACTGCAAAAAGTCAGCTTACCTCTCAATGCATTTACAATGAGCCTAGAGATCGAACAAGTGCTGAGACGGAGGTTTGAAGACATTTTGCATTATGTTCAGTTTTCTCGACAGCTTTGTGTGCTTCTAACTGATCGTTCCTATGTTTTTACTGCACTTATTACCCACATGTCAGGTTAATGTTTTTTTTTTTTGTTTTGACAAAGGTTAGAAAGATTAAAAAAAGGAAAAAAAAATATTAACAGTCAAATACAATACCATTTGTGTTTCTTTGCATAAAATAGTTACTAGAGATTTCAAGGTCGAGAAAAACTTATCTGGCTGTTGAATGAAGCGTTTCTACCTTTCTAATAATCCATTAACTCTGCAAATGGAAATGAACATGTACATTTCACAGTAGTTGTTTTACAATCACCAAGTCTTTAGTTGTAAGTGTAAATGAGTCCACACTTTTTTTTACAGAGGCTCAAATAATCACATGGAGGAATCTTCATGTTTAACTATAAATAATGAACACCGGCTGCTACCTAGACACCTACAAGTGGTATCTGTTGATCACCTATAGCTGATTTGAAAATGATCTATTACATAGACACATCACTAATGACTTTTAACTCATTAAAAAGAGTTGTTTATAGGAATTGAATATAAATCATAGATGAGAGAGTAGTGAGAATAGGGCTTTAAAAGCTTTGTGCTGTTATTAGTATGGATTTCTTTTGTTTAACAAGCATTGGCTTTTGGTAGATAAAAACTTGAGAGAATTGAATTGGTAAAAACCCAAGATGACCCAAATTGGAAGAAAAGAAAATTACAAGGGAAATTATTCTCTTATTGGAAAAAACAGAGAGATTTTAAATGTAGAGAAAATTGGATGATCTTTCATACAGTCTGAGTCTTAATTGAGTCAGCAATAAAAAGGCAGTGAAAAAAGCTGCATCTGATTGTGCTCCTACTTATTGTGCTCCTACAGTGCTCTCACATATTCTTTAATGCAGCCTGTGTAAAGCGAGAATTCTGGGAAATATTTCTGTAAAATTTATATATTATATATTTATATTTCTCTTTCTGTAAAAGGTGGATCAGTCTATACATGTCCCATTCCTATGGGGTTGTGACAGGTGACATTTTAATGTCTGGGAGACTTAAGAAATAGCTATTAGCTGTTAAGAGCTAACTCAAAGAGGAGAAGAGCAACTAAACATGCCTTTAAATTTGGAGATGCCAGCACTCTTTAAATCTCCCAGCAAGCTGAGATCAACCTCAACAGAAAGTGATTGCTCTATCTCACCCAGAATCTGCCCTCTACTAGACTCTGTGGGTAAGACTCTCAAACAGTCGCATACATGCAGACGCCCACTGAACATTTGCATATGCTGTTTGGGATGTTGCTACCAGGGTGCATTAGGCTTCTTATAACAGAACAGAAGAACAGAGAGAAGCGTTACAGCTGGCTGCCATATGGACTACGACACTTCTATACTGTTCACTGAAGTGGGGTAGTGGGTTGCAGACTGGGGTAAAACCTCACTTTTAAAGGGAACAGAATGCATTTAGGTAGAAGCCTCCTGATAGGTGAGCTAAGTGGATGCAAATGTTCAGTGGGCGAATGCATGTATGCTATTGGAGGACAGTTTAACCTAGTTATCCAGAGGAGAGCTCTGCCTGTGCTTTACAAAGCTCTGGTTACATTATCCAAGCTACTTTTTGATGCCATGTATTCCATTTTGTTAAAAAATGAGATGTGAAAAATGACACACTTGATATATAACACGCTGTTGTGTTATGCATGCATCACCTCTTTAGTTTTAACAATGCCAGCTTGTTATCTTAAATCGCACACTGGGTGGTGTTACGCTAGCTTTGTTTGGTTCAATTTAGAAAAAAAACAACAACACTTAAACAACACAATAAAGGGCCTTGTGGTGGATATCTGCAGTTTCTTTGTAAATGGGATTATAATAGTTAGCTGTGGAGGTTGGGGTTAGGAATAACAACAACTGTTGGAAGCAGACAGTACAGGTTAAGGCTGTGGGACATTCAGGGCTTTAAAATAGAAGTGAAGTAAACCTTTAAAAAGAAGTACATTTTTTAACCCTATCCCTAACCCTATGTACATGCACATGATGTCATCAACTCAACACAAACCCATAACCCACTTCTGCGTCATGACCCACTGGATAAAGAACAGAGCCATAAACAGTAAGAGAAAATAAAAAAAAGGGAGAAAAAACTTGTTCTTCATGTAGTAATTGAATCAGTAATTGCTTAATTTACATATAAATCATTGCAGAAATAGATATATTAACATATGAAAAGTACACCTACACACTATATTGCAATATCAAGGAAAAATGCATCATTCCTCATTGTCCTATTACTTCTCCATTTCCTCCTAGGCATGTGCTGACACACACAGACTTTGTTCCACAGAGCAACGACTGAATAATTTCCGTTGACTTCCTGGTGCATCGGCCACCGGAGGCAAATTCATAAAAGCAAAGATCTAAGACATTATTTCACATGATTTCATTAAAGATGTGTGATTGCATTAAGCCCATTTGTTACACAGCAGCAGTGGGGTGTATACTGTATGTGTGCCGCCCCTGTTGTGTAATTTGATTCAGGGGATTTCCAAGCTTATTTCGTCACTTAATTAACGACAGAGGAGTATTGCATTTGTGCCTTTTCTTTTCCAGCTTCAGTTTTGGTTTATCTCCCGAACACAGAGGTGTGGAGTCACTTGGAGGTCTTTGGCATCGTGTAAAGCTTAACGCCTGTCTACTACAGTGGAATCTTTCGTTTCAACACTGATGAGGAGATGACAAAATCCTCGTAATGAAGATTTGCTTCTCAGACACCCCCATTTGGTCTTAATGATATCATGTAATATCCCCATGTGAAAGTGCCCATTATGACAGCAATAAAAGGCAATCCAGAGATATTTTTTTTTAAAGCCCACACAATAGAAAATTTGAATAAGGTACCCAGTGATATTTCTCATAATAACATCAACCTTCACAATTACCCCTGCCTTGTACTAATTACAGACAATTAGTTGCAGCGACAGGTAGTGATATCAGACTCTTTCATCAAGTATTAGTTTCAGTTGATTATGAAGAAGCAGCATATTGCATCTCTGCACACAACTCTCCCAAAAGGCTTAATTGGGTCTTGGATGATTCCAGCGTTGTTTGTTTAGCCCTGATTACACCTGGGATAAAGGCTTCAATTAAAACAGAGCTGTAATGATCTCGTCTCAAATGCCTGCCATGTACCACTGACGGCCTCTCACAGAAAGGTCACCGGCACTCACGGTAGCACATTGTGCAGTATCAGTCTTTTTTTAAGATTTAATGTGCCGGCATCTGAGAGATAGTGGCCTTGTTGAACGCAAAACATCATAAATACTTAATTACAAACTTTCTTCTCGGAGCCATCAGGGAGGAAGACAACAAAGTTAGTCATTTAGAGGTACTAAAATCAGATATTTATTCTATCTGTGTTTATATCACACAGCGCCTCAGGGCTACAACCACACCAAAGCCTGATTAACATGCTGACAACAACAGCTGAGGAGGCGTGCATGTCCGTGTGTCTATGCCTGTGTGTGTGTGTGTGTGTTTTTGGCTGTGTGTGTCTGTGGTGGAGAGGAAGAGTGCACTTGAACGTTTCTCATTTTTTTCCCTTGTTTACCTGCAGGGCATAGCATTAGAACAGAAACATGATTTGCTCGCTATATTGACAAATTACCCAGAGCTGATTGCTGCATTAGCTCTGCTTTTAAAATGACTCCTCACTTTGATTGCATCATCATTGCTTTGTCAAAAAGCTCAGCATGGTGAATCCAGAGTGCATTTTATATATTTATCCTTACATTATTTCACCGTGTCAAGGACAAGGAATGGAGACTACAATTTGTTTACCTCATTTCAAAGTTTTTTTTTGTGAGTGTGTCTGAAATAATAGGGAGCTGTGTGTGTACCACCGGTGGCTACAGACACACAGGAACCTGATTAGGCCACACAGGAAGTGTGCTTTTCATCTCCTATTTCTCCAGGTTGCATCAGTGCGGCTTGTCATTGACACATCCTTCCTCGCTGACAACACATGGGGTCTAAACTAACATTTCCCACCTGTCAAATTATTTCCTTTGTTTCAAGATAACATCATTGTCGACTTGACACTATGCATATACCTACAGCTGTCACTGTAACTAATTTTGACATCGTGCACAGCTGTAAAAAGGGTTCCTTTTCTCCCCCCGTGTCAGAGATAACCTTAGCAAAGCCGTGTTCCATTTCTAATTGTCATTGCAAGTGCATGAAACATTTCCTGCAGCATGATTCATCCCACATCCAGCCTCCCCTTGCATCATTGTAGTACCACGCATCCACAGGCAGCTGCAGACGGACTTCTCCCACCACCATTTAGCTTACGTGTCAACCATCATAATGGGGAAATTATATGTCTCATACATACCCGCTGAACAATGAAATATGACATTCTTACACTCTGATGATGTCCTGTTGTCTTGTATGCAAGGTAGAAAAATTACAGTGTAATTATTGCATTGTGTTATATTGCTTTGACACAATCAGCTCAGTCAGCATTTTACAAAAGGATTATAATAGGATAGCAACAGGATCATAAATAAACACATTTTATGCCAAAGAGAAAAAGCTTTGTTTGAAAATGGAAGAGTGCGTCACTCTTCAAACACTCTTTGTCCCTTTGAACTGAATGGTGTCGTCTCATCTGTGTGTGCGCTGATCAAGAATTAGTGACAATAAAATCAAAAAGCGATGACATTTGTGGAATTGTTTGCTGATGTTGGCAGGTCAAAGGTCACATCCAACCTGATCAAATCACATCCACACAGTCCTGACGAAGAGTTTTAGACCACAAAGCTGCTCAGGGAGCTTTGTCTCCCGAACTTAAGCGCCACTGGTTGTTGAACATTTTTGTAATGAAAAATTCAAAGCAGTCTAGGGATTCAGTGTTGCACTTAAAAAAAAGATAAATGACTCACAAGAAACATTGCATTAAGAATGCAGAAGCAGAGGTTGAGATATCCTGAGTTCATCTGTCTGGTATAGGCTCAGCCACAAGCATCGAACTCTAAATTGCCCAAAACACAACTATCTTTCATTAGACCCTTCTTACTTCTTTAATGCCCTTTTTTCTTCCAATTTATAGTTTGTAACACAAGCTTTCTGATTAAAAAAATAGTCTCAAGCCCAAGGTGGCATAACCTTGATGACATCATCAGGGTTTTTGTTGAAATCTTTTGAGAGACCCCTTCAGAGCCACTTATGTGAAAGACTGAGTTAGTCTTGAGTACCCCTTTAGTGCTATGAATACATACAAATGATTTTAGACCAAGTTTTCAGGGACTTTGGACTTGCCCACTGAAATAATGGTGGGGGATGAATAATGTCTTGCAAATTGACAATCTTTTCACGTTGCCGATCAAACACAAACAGAAATCACCTTTAGATTTCAGTGTTTATTTGCTTTAACTGTTGCTTCTGTCTGGCACTCTTTCTACCGTCTTATGTGGCAAAACCCCACCCATCTGTTACTCCAAGCAAGATATGACAAATGCTAAGAATATTTTGCAAACACCATTTAACCCAGCTCTCATTCGTTCTTCCTTTGCAGTGAAACACAGATGATTTGGTTTATGCATTGGGGAAGAACCAGCAAGGCATATTCCATCCAGATTGAAAAATTTGTCATCATGCTCCTACTTGTTAGGCAATCTCTCTCTCTCTCTCTCTCCTTCTTTTTTGCTCTCCCTCTCTCTCTCACTCTCTCTCAGACAAATGTGTGCTGTACTTAGACTCCACAAGCAGCTTTATATTACTCACTAAGTCAAGATTTATTTCTTCCATTAACTCGCACTCTTAGTGTCTTAATGTTAAAAGTTTCAAACTTGCACCATGGTGATGAAAAAAAGGAACTTGCCTCATTTTGTTTTTCAGTGTTTATAAAATTCTCTATCTTAAAGCGAAAACCTTGACATAAAAACAGTGTTGTTGTTTGCTGTAGATGCATTTTCCCATCTCTCTCTCTCTCTCTTTCCATTTCTCCCTCTCTCTCTCTCTCTCTGTATCCCTTGTTGTCAGAGCATGCTTGGGAAATGCAACTGACAGGTTTGTGTTTCCGCTAATATGTTTGCCCTTTTGCATATATAAATCTAATTCTCTACGGTGTGCAGACGGAGGCTTTTAAATATGACAGGTATCAGTGTTGAGATCAGCTCATCTGAGGGTGCGGCACTGCTTGCTTCTTTCTGCTAATTCTGTTAAAGCCACTGGGACTCCTAATAAGGAACAACTGTGCCTTGATGTTTGGCCCTCTGGCGTGCGAGGTTTATTTGTGGGCGGTGTGGGAAGACACGCACACATACACACACACACACGCATATATTTATGCACACATATACAACGGGCATTTCCACTCGCTTTTCCTCTCCAACAAACACACACACGGTCTCACACAGCCACAGGCGTGAAAGAGGTGCAGAGATGCTGGAGCATTCATAACAGGCTCACAACAGAAATAGGTCCTATAATTCACCTGTGCTAAATGCAGCTTTTTGGTAAGTGCCAAAGCGACCAGCAGCTTCCTACTGGTGCACTGCTTTTACTCCTTCTCCTCCTCGCCCCTCCTGCCCCGCATTGTAATTGTCTCCTGAAAGAGCACACAGTAAATAAAGCTAATGCAATATTTTCTCCAGAATATGTCGTGTGATGTAGCGACCTGTTAGTGCCCCGTTTGGAGAACGGAGTTTGGAAATTGAACTTTGGGGCTGGTTAGATGAATAATGGCTTTTCTGCAATAGTTTTCAAGGTTAGCATTCGCTGAAAGGACACACTTTCACATCTGAAGGCTATTTCCCTTGTGTGGAAAATATACACAACTCCATGAAATGGGGATTTTATTTTTTTCTATGCTTCAGTGGTGCTTTATGCTTAAGAAAAAAGAAATACGCACACACACACACATTGATAGTTTCTCTGTCTGATTTTGTCTCCCATTCTCTCCTGATCTCTGGTTCTCTGTCTGTGTCAGAGCCTCTCTCACCTCCATCACATCCCTCTCATCACCCCTGCTGCCCGTGCAGAGTCACTGAGACATCTCCTTCAGCAGTTCTGCCACCCTTTCCTTCGTACCAGCCATCCCCTTTTCTACCTCCCATCATCTTTTTCTCATCCCTAAGTGCTACTTTTCCCTCTTCACCCTCCCAATCAGCTTCCCACTGCTGTCTCCATGGTGTAGTGATGGTCACCATGGCAACTGTCAGGCTAACAGGGGGGGTGGCTCACAGGACTGCACTGGGTGGGGGGGTCGAACTTGTGGAGGTGAAGGGACCACTGTACCACACTGAAAGGGTCTGGCATGTTGAGGCAGCATATTATCTAACACACACACATGCACACACGCACATACACACACACGCACTCATGCATGCAGTACATGTAAATATATACACACACACATACAACTATAGCTTACATTTAGCATACGCTGACACTCTCTCACCGTCTGACACACACACACCGCCACACACACACTTAACAGCCACAAAGAAGCTCTCAGTGCAAGAGCATTAGAGTTGAGAGGCTTACCAATGGAAATGGGGTTTTAAGACTACCTGTGGATTCCCATACAAAGAGAGTGAACTAATGTAAAATTGGCTTAAATTGAGAGGAAAATGCTACATGCAATTTCACGTATTTAAACTGCGTCAGAGAACTGAAAGAGAGTCACTCTTGCAGGAATAAAGTGAAGGGAGAAGAAAGTGTCTGTTACCTATAGCTGTGGAAAAACTTCAAGATATTGTTTTATTTACCAATCTCTCAAGCTGTTTCTTTTTTTACCCATCTGCAGACTTTAATCTCAGTATGCAGCTGAGCTTCCTATAAGAGGACATTAGATTACATTGGACAGGTTGGTCAATGAAGGAAGGAGATGAGAAAAACAAGCAAAGAGAATGATTTGGAAAAAAAAAAAAAACAGTCACTGGTGAGGGTGAAAGGAAAACAAAAATGGGCAGTGAGTGCCAGGCTGAGGTTAAGAGTAATATGAAGATTGTTAAGGTGAGAGTGACAAACAAAAAAATGTGTGCTGAGAAGCAACGGCAAGTAGACAAACAGTCCAAATATCTGTCAGACATGTTAATAGGTGGTTTTCAGCCAGCCAAGCAGACATAATCCATAATTCCATCCTCCTGCCATCTGAATTAATGTATTTGGAACCTGTTTTCATTAACCTTGTGGACCCTTGTGTTAGTGCACTGTAAATGTGCAACACTTGCAAATTCACTCAGGGCCACACACACATTCACACACAGGCATACACGCACCCACACCCACACCCTCATACACACACACACACACTGGACGCTCAAATCCACTTGCACCAGCCTAATGACTGGTGTTTATTTGTGCATGGACACGAAAAAATGGTTGAGCAGCCGGTACATAATTTCTGCAAGGCCTGACTTGTTAGTGCCAAACCATATTTTAATCGACCAGCAGTCCGCAAGACTGCTGGCTCGGTGAGAGGACTGGTAGCTTTAAGAGAGCAAATGGATACAGGAATGTGTGTTACACACAAAAGCAGCCAATATTCAACAGCCAAAAAAGGCTTATTAGAAAAAATAATGACAAAAGAAGGACAAAAACACCCAGTATGTTAATATATTAATAAAGTACTAAAACTGAATCCACTTTAAATCAAGGTTAAACACATTGTGACGTTCTATTGAAATTTTGTTCTGTTTTGTTGCTCTTTTTGCATATTTTTTTTATTAATAATTGTGCTTATAAATACTGATTTATTTTTTAATAAAAAATAATTCCAAACTTCCAGACAGCAAGTAAACTCTTAGTCCCATCTGGTGGCTTTTATTCTGATTTATTATTAAATCCATCCACGTTGAAATGTTATAAAACAGTTTGTTTTTGTCATTTTTCAGTGGGGTATATATATTTTTTTTATGATCAGTGACATACCTCTTTCTAAGATCAACATCTGCTCCTTTTTTGCTACTATTCTTCCTCTTAACTAAAACCAGCTCTTATTGAAATGAGCAAGAAAAAAAAATGTATTATAGATTATTAAATTAGTATTTTATTGAAATACTTAAACTTAAACTTAAACTTACTGCCACTGCAGGTACACACAATGCACAGACACAATAATAACCCTCTGTTTTCTTCTAAAGCCCAGCAAGCAACAAATGCAACAAGCTAGTAATTAGCCACTTTTTAAATTATTTCTCTCTACCATTTTATGATTTTAAAAATTACCATTCAAGAAAACCACTCATGAAGAGAATTAAAAACTTAAGTCACTGCTTAAAAGAAAACTGAGTCATAAAAATCCTTGTTTTGTTGTTTTTATTTGATTATCACCATGGCAAAGTTTTACATCACTTGTGATGGCATGAAAACCTTAGGGGAAACTCAAATCTTTGTTTTTCCTTTTTTTTTTTTTAAGTAAAGCAGCAGTGAGTTGCATCTTCACAGGAATTTTTAAGATCTCGAAAATGTCCGCAGTCCACTCAAAAAATGATCAACTGCTTTTTCAGGTCTGTTGAAAAAGCAAGTGGCAAAGAGCCTCTGTGAAATTTACACGTCAGGTATTTGTAACAGAGCTGAAAGAAAACTGTTGGTCGGACACATTTCTTTGATAGACATTATAAATATTTAGTTAACTGCTCTGCTACACAACTTCTGTGTTGACTGAAAATGATAGGGCTGGAAAATAATAACAGTCAATGAAAGAATGGCTGTATAATGAAATGACATCCAATTATCAGGCCAATACTTTATTGCATTCATTGTTTTTACTATTTTACAAGGTCTTATTTATTTATTTATTTGATTTTAGGCCCATTTGCCAGTTTGGATTTCCCTTAATGTGTCTGAGAATATAATAGACTAATACAGTAAGTGGTTACTTTAATCCAAGCTTGGAAGGGACGAGCAGACTGACAGACAGACCATCAGCGTCAGACAGACATGAAGAAATTGAATTTCAGAGAAAATAAATCCATCTCGATAACATTGAAGTCGGGTGTGAGAAAAGAGAACGAAAAGGAGGCAAGGTGCACTGTGCTCAGAATACAAGCCAAGCAAATGAAAGAGAGTCTTTGGTCAATCAAAGTCAAAAGTTGACTGGAACAACTGCTCCGCTGCAGGGACAGGTTAGATCCCATCTCTTTCATTTCTGTGCGCCAGAGAAGACAATGCTGCTGCAGAGCTAGCTTAAAAATCCTGTTATTATCTGTGGGGGCAGCGATAAGGGGCACGCTGCCCAAATTGAGAAAGTGAGAGTGAATTCAATGTGATTTTTAATAACCATTAGTACGACTGCCATCGCACAATAGCTGATTCAGTCTACTCTAAAGCTGTGAAATGACAATGATAAGGTGATATATGTGCGTGCATGTGTTGTGCTTATGTAAGTGATGGATATGTGTGTTTCTTTGCTTGGGCGCACACGTTTTGGTATATATGCAGAGTTTGGGGGATTGAAAGGATTTGTGTGGCTGTATGGTTCACACTTCCAAAAAAGCCCGAGCGTTTTGCATATGCATCTGCACATTTTTGTACTTTTTTTATGACAACTGCCTGCACACTTGTGCTTCTTGAGTGTTTCTGGTTGTTTAACTTTTCTTAGTAGTTTTGTATGCCAGCATGCATGAATGACTTTGTATCAGTGTGTGTGAGCGTCGTGTGTGTGTGTGTATGTGTGTGTGTGTAAGTGAGAGAGAGAGAGAGAGAGAGAGGATGGGGAATGAGCAGTCTGTCATGCCTGAGAGGGAGCCAAGCCTGTTTAAATTGCCTTCTGGCTTCCAAGCCTCTCATCTGCAAACTGGCACCTCTTGTTCTCTCTCTCTGTCTCTGTCTCTCTCTCTCTCTCTTACTCCCCCACTCTCTCTCTTTGCTTTGTATGTCCGCCTCTGTCTTCCCTCCTATTTGTATGTATGCCTCAGTTCTGTCCTCCCTCATCTCCTTTTGCTCCTCTCTCTTTCTCTGTCAGTTTTTTTTTTTTTGCCTTCACTGTCAGTTTTTTGCCATGATGCACCTCTGTACTGAGAACGACACCATTAACTGTCTTCTGACACAAGCACGCACACACACCAGCACACAGATAATATCAAATCACAACGCTTATGTGATGCTTCAGCTGCAGCTTCATCTTAAAATTGCTAGAAAAGTGACAGACACTGTGTGCCCACTTGTTGCCCACACTTAATTTGTAACATAAGACAGACAGAGCTATATACAAATCAAACCGTTTTTTGTAATTACACTGAAAAGTGGCACAGATCTGCGCAAAGCAGTGGGCTTTCAGTTTTCTGCACAATTACATAAAAACTTTGGATCAGCATTGAATGTCCTCCATTATATGTACATATTTATGTGTGTGTGTGTGTGCGCGCCTTTCAGTGTGTGTGTGATGTGTGTTTGTGTGAATGTGTAGTAGGTGCTCGAGTGCACATCTGTTGATACACTGCTAATAACCCCCATTTGTTTGTCCTTCAGTGTAATGGCCTCCATAAATCACATCATATTCTCCTAAGAGATTTGCCACTGGGCCCTTCGCTCCCTCGCTCCCTCTCATCTAGCCTTGTGTCCCCCCCCCCTTGTGCTCCCCCCAACACCCATGTCTCACCTCCTCACATGTGGTCTTGGCTCTGTTTTCTTTCCTTCTCTCCTTTGCTGTTTCCCCTTTTCTCGCACTTCTCCATCTCTTTTTTTCCCCCTAGTCGTTCAAGGTCTCTGATAAGGCCCGCTTGATCGAAACCTTGTTGTTCACGAGGCCTTTTTTATTTATCAGCTCCAGCGCTTTGACCGTCTGTTTTTCTCTCCCCATTGATTATCACATTAGTGAGGGTTGATGTTTGAGTTGTTGTCCTCAAATTTGTTTGCTTGTGCGAAGGTTGTCATCGGGTTGTGGCGCTAAACGAGGTGAAAAGGCCATGTGTCAAATGGAGTGATTATTTTGAGTTTGCAAGGATGTACTTTAAAGAATAAGGGCTAAGCAGTTTGACTTAGGATTCTGTGGAAGGTATGTGTATTTGTGAGTGTGCGTGCGTGTGTGGGTGAGTGTGTGCGCGTGTGTGTGTGGAGGGTATTCATGATTGTCCTTGGATACTTTGGCGTGATATAGAATTCTGAGTGGTTTAAAAGCTTCATGGTGTTTCAGCCAAGGTTGTTTTTCAAACTGAGTCGTCCTTTCTCTTTCTTTCTCACTTTCTCTCCATCTCTCTCTCTCTCACCCTTTCTTTGTCTCTCTCACTCTCTTCATCTTTGTCACAAACACACAAATTCACACACACACA
>JAQNCA010000024.1:21938848-21949287 GCA_029783725.1 Acanthurus tractus | reverse complement strand
ATATGTGGTCCTAAATCCGATACAGATCTGATCTTTTGCAATGTGACTTCAGTCTGAACGGCCAGGTCGCATTTATCAGACCTCCACGTCACTGATACACGATGAACGTCTTTATTCTGCGTTCAGGTAGGCGGGATCAGAACAAAAACAATAATCATGGCGGACAAAAATGTGGAGTCCAGCCAATGGAGGGAAAGTGAGGTATCGGAGTTAATTAATATTTGGGGGGACAGCTCTGTTCAGGCAAAACTCGAGGGGTCGTATTGGAACTGGGCGGTTTTTAGTTTTCGAAAACATTTCCAAAGAAATGGCCAAGCATAACAGTTACTATCGATGTTTACTTCTGCAAACACTGAGCACGCTCGCTGCGTGTGACCTCGTTGTGTCCTCTTCTGCGCATGCGGGACGCTTTTGGGTCGTATGAAGTTCACACAGGAGATCACATACAAGTTGCATTTAATTGGAAATGTGAAAGCACTCGCAAAAAAATCGGATTTTACAAAAAAATCCGAATTGAGCATTAAGCCTTGCATTGTGAATGTAGCCTAAGTGTCTAATTAAGAAGGCTTTTTTCTGCTTATATACAATATCAAAAAATACTATTAAAACTTTACATGTTCGACTTAACTATACCAAGTGCAGTCCTGGAAGAAATGCTGAGGTCAATGTGCTAACATGCATACAATGAAAAAAACACTGAATCACATCAAGTTTTACCTATTAACTTTAGTTTTGCACATTTGTGTGTTAACATGTGCTACAGCAGTGACTGATGGAAAGATTAATAATTAAACTTTCAAATTTTATTTTTTATTTTATTATTTTTTTCTGTGTTACTCATAGACCATTTGACTGGATGTCCCTGAGGAAGAATCACTTCTTTATTGTCTCCTCCAAAGAGGACCCAAATGAACTTCACTTAAATAAAACCAAAACCCCAAAATATACAGAATGCACAGAGATCAAGCTTTTAATCAATTCATAACATATTTGGTGTTACAGGTGTTTCTGACAGAACATAATGAAGGTTACAATTTTGTAACCCTAGTTCTATAAGCAGGAGTTGGACTCTCCACTGGAGGACTGGGTAACTATACCCTGAGATTGCTTACATGCATTCACCCACTGAATATGTGCGTATATGTTGTGATCCAAATTATGGAAATATTATCCATATGGTCCAGTAGAAGGCGGAGCTAATGTGAGATTTAGCTTATAATTGAGTCCAGGTCTGTACAATATGTAAAGGAGCTCTTTGTATACAGATCCTGATTTTTACATGAAAAAATAGCGAATTGGGTTTTTTTTTCAACAAAAGATGAATGAGCCTTTGACAGAACTTACTGACTCATTTCCTACCAAAGTGAAGATTTGTGAGGGTCAGCTCTAACAAACCAACCAGTGTGCTTTCACCTCTATCTACACACCTTCAGATATAAAACTCTAAGTGTAAACTAAAAAGAAACTGCATTGAAAAGATAAATCTCTTTGAGCCTCCATAAATTCCTGTGTTGCACTTGAGCTACCTTTTTAGGAGTGTGTTGTAGTATTTCATTTTTATAGCCTCCACCTTTAAAATTCCACAGACCCTTGTCTTGTAATTCAGAACTATCAGCAGAATCGCAAAAATGTCTGAACTCTTAAAATATGACTTTATGGTTCAAGTCTGCCAACATCCAATAAAGAAAAGTATTTCAGATAATACAGTGTGAGGTACATTTTATGAATTCCTTTTTAGAAATCAAATAACTTTAGAAATCTTTTGAGCTACTGTTCCATAAAAAAGACACTTCATCTACAGGAAGATACAATTCAGTTCTTTATCTCCACAGGGAGTGTCAAGAGGCATCTGTATCATCCACACCTCTCTTGGCTCTGCTAAGTACAAAAGAACAATGGATCAGTATAGCAATCCTCCCCATTTTCTTAGTTCGTCATGTAAAGTAAGGCCAAATTCCACCTTTATCCTAAAGCAAAGTCCCTTAAACCAGGTGAAAAACTAGTGACCTGGTAAAACTGGCATACATTGCACAAAGTTCCTCATTAAAAAAGGTCATTTTTTCAATTTGGTTCTCACAAAGACATGAGTAAATTCTGGAATAAGACAAATAAACATATTCAGTATTACAACAATTTCAGTGAAACAAAACGATAAAGGAAAGTCATTGTGGTAAAAGGAAAAGGTAAAAAAAAAAACACACTGTCGCCCAAAAGCCTCATAGATCAATAAAGACTGCTGATGTGGTAACACTTGGTTAGACAGATATACAAAAGACTTCCAACCACTGAAACGCAGACAAAACACACAGGTTTTCATGAACACAAACACACACTCATGCATGCACACACAGTATGGCTGATGGATGCTGTTCGAGTTGGAGCGAAAGTGTCCTGTTGTTTTCAACTAAGCACTTTCTGCTCAGCACTCATTGCCAAGAGTAATGGTCAGTGAAGAGCCCCATTGCTCAATGTGCATGTGCGTGCGTGTGTGTGTCTGTGAAAGCGAGAGAGACTTCTTGATTCCAAAATCTTTGTTATATTTTTACAGAAGCTTAACACTTTATCTGTTTTTTTTAATGCTTGACCACTTGTCTCTGCAGTTCTACACACTCAGATTTTGCATGTATGTGCTTGTTCGAAAAGGATTTGCCCACTCATCTGTATGGCTGCTGACCCAACATTAAGACAGCATTTCTGCCTCTCTACTGTCTCTCTCTCTCTCTCCCTCTTTTTTTTGCCGCTTTACTGTCCCTGTACTTCTCTATTGTCTACCATCTGCTTGTATATTGCTACAATGTAGAAAAATACAAACTATGTGAAGTGTTTTGTCTGAATATCATAATCATTTGCTACATTTTCATCTCCTTATTTATATTTATTTCACTTTCACACATGGAAAATGCCCACTTGTTTGGTTGTTGAGCTCACAGTAACTGTCATTTTGCCAGTTTGCTTCAATTAATAATTTATCAAATTGCAGTTGCTGAAATAAACGTGTATGTCATGCACAAAACTCTCACACTTTAGACATCAGCTGACATCTCTCTCTTGCTCTGTCCTTCTTTCTCTTTTAATATCAGATTTTAATTGCAAACATGATGGCCAAACAAGATTTGATGGGTAACTTCAATATAAAAAAAAGTAAAAGTGACAGTTAGCAGATAACCATGCAGATCTAGTCAAAAGGTGTCAGTCAAAATCTGGGTTTCTAAATCTGGGTTGTTCCAATGTTTAACCCTTGGTATCATGCATAACCATTAGCTAAGAGATCCCGCTACTTTTGTATAGCGTTATTATCATGTCTTGGGCTTGGTCCTTTAGTTTCAGTAAACGAAACTTATAGTGCTCAACTCAGTTTCAGTAAGCTCCTCTCCTGTTTCAACTGTGCATTGTCCCCATTCCCTGTGAGATACATAAATGGTTTTTGGAGTTTGGAGTGGAAGAAATTATCTGGCCTTCATACAGCCTTGACCTCAACCCCATCCAACACCTTTAGGGAGAAAGTGGGAAGTCAAGCCAAGCCCTATCACTTATTTTATAACTGAAGGAGAGCAAATCCCTACAGAGAGGTTTAATAAGTCTTGTGGAAATTCCTTTATAACAGTGAGGGCTGGAAAAGCAGCATTGGCTCCAGCTGGATCTAAATACTGTAGTGTAGTGATGTGGTTTATGTCGTACAGCAGAGAGTGAAAACCATTTAAATATTGTGACTTCAGCTTTTCTACATAAAATCTAGTAGAGGGGATCCGTTCATAAGCAAACAAAAAAACTAAATAAGAAAGGACACATGCTGAAAATAAAAAAGAGATGGTTATTGTTGCTAGGTGACAGTGGTTGGTAAGCTTTGGCACTGGACTAATATTTGAACTGGAGGAATTGAGCCCCCTTCGTGGCTAAATGCTCCGCTGTGTTCAATATCCAGTCAGTTGCTTTGTCTTTTTACTGTCTGGTCCTTAGCACTTTGGGTTTTTTCCGGCTTTTTTTGTCAAAATACAACAGCATGCTGCATCTAGTTACAACTGATTAAAGAGAGCAGTGAGAGTGAAGCAAAGCAGTAAAACTGTGTCCCATAAATACCAAAACAACAAGCTAAAAGATGCTAAATTGCTCTGTCAAATAAATCTGGAGATAATTTAGTATTTAGTTTTTTTGCATTAATGCTTCTTTGAAAAGATCAACAATACAAGATAAAATAATATTTTGCTTATATGCTAAATGTCTTCATTACCATAAATGCATATGTTTTTTTGTTTTGTTTTTTTTTTTATTATTGTTTAATGCCTAATCTTAAAGCTTGTTACAGGTTACAACACATCTGTCCACAGAATTGCGTTATAAATTTGAGGCTGCACTTTTCTATGCAAGTATTTCATTTCTGTGTCACACTCACAAAAGTTTGTTTCTTAAATGTGTGGAATATGTCTTCAGCCTAGCCACAAGCACTCAGCACCCACCAACGAACAACGCATCACCACACACAGTGATGATCACCCAAAAGTCAGCAGTTAGCTGCATCTTCCAACACAGCAAGTGTTGCAACATAAGGTACTGTATGTCTGAAAGGTTTAGGAGCTTCTTAAGACACAAGCCAAAGCCTCCCACAGAGAGGCCTAGTCAGCCTTTCACCCAGTCTTCTCTGCTTCAAAGTAAACTGACATCAAGCAGCTCCTGTAGTGCTGAACAGAGGACAGGAGAGAGACATAAACATGGCATGGGACAGCCAGTCTGACACAAAGCGCCACACCTAACTGTAGCTGAGCAGAAGGCAGAGACAGGCGGGAGCAGCCCCTGTATGTGTGTGTACGTGGATGGGTGTGTGTGTGCATGGATGTGCTTGTAAGTATGCTTTTTTTTGTGTGGGTCTTGTTTACAGAGCTTTTCTGTCATATGTCTTCATCTCCACTTTCTATCCCCTCACTGTTCTTCAGCTCTGTGGCTAAGCCAGCGTGAGGCAGAGTCACACTGTGCAGGTTTCATCCCTTAGCTTAGAGGTGAGTGTTTGTGTTTCTGTGTGTGTTGGTATGTGAATGTGTGTGTTTCTCTGTTAGTTATGGAAAGAGAACAAGAGGGACTTTCTCCATTTATATATATGAGTGTGTACATCTGTGTGCAGTACTGTAAGGAAATAAATCTGTTTTCACAGTTGCATTGTGGGCACTAGCCTTTTCTTCCTCTATGTAAATTATTATACTGGGGTGAAAACTTGGATTTAAGTTAAAGCATTTAAGGCTGTGGTTGGGTTCAGGTTAGATTCAAGATGTGTCGTGGTCATAGTCATGGTAAGTCCTCAGAAAACTAATGCAAGTCCCTTCAGTGTCCCCATAAGTAATGGAAAACATGACTGTGTGTTTGTGTCTGTGTGTTTACCTCTACAGTCTGATCCCAAGCTTATATTCTAGTTAGTGGCAGCCGCCACCATTCAAAAGCTGGCTCCGTGGGGCATAATGCATGGCAAAAAAACAGGCTTAAGGGCACATCAATTCCACAGGCTCAAACTGAAGAGGGGGTGGCAGTGTGTGCGTAAGTGTGTGCATATGTGATTTCTTCAGATGTGTTTTTGCTCTTTTCTCTAGACAAATTGGTGTGTGCGGAGGGGGCTTCTGTCATATGTTAAATGCTGTCATAATGGGCCTATTGAACCAAATGTCATATAAAAGCAGGGGGATTTAAGGAGATTTGAGCCTTTGTTAAACATCCATATTGTTTCCTCGCATCTGACAACTGACACAGCGTTAAATACAAATGGATTTTCATATCCCCAAATAAATATCACAGAGTCATGAATAAACCTGATAATGATATCAGATGAAATGTGCTTTATTTAACTTGTATTTAGTTTTTGCTGATGAATCCTTTGACAGCAGTTATTAAAAGATAGTTTAGACTCCTCGAAAATGAGGGATTGTTCTGTCGGTTGTACATTCCCTCTATTACAAAAGCATAAGCAGAAGATGAGGGATATAGTATTAATATTTAAGACTTGCTGCTTACATTAGAGGGGGAAAATGAAATGGCATTTGAGAGGTTTTTGTTTGTTTTTTGATTTTCCAAAAGCCCTTTCAATGTCTCACTAACAATCATGCTGCCTGTGGAGATTTTGCAAAATAAGAAAAAAAAAGCAAGAGAACAAAATGCCAAAGCATCATAGAGAGAAATGTTTTAAACATTTGACCTTTTATGTTTCCTTTCCAGTATGCTCCAGAATCACATATAACACGCAAAATGTATGTATTTCCCCACTATCGTGAAGCTACATTACATATTACATGCAATGCATTAGTTTACCAAACTCACTCTACTGAATTTAAATCCCACAAAGCATTCATTTTGAAGAACATCATCATTATTTCATTTTCCGCGGCAAGTGAACAACACAATTTCGTTTGATTACAAGCCGTGCACTCATGCATTATAAACGACTGAATTATTTCATTACATTTTAAGTCATTGCAGGGGAACGGCACATGCTAAATCAGTATTCATAAGTCCATATTTCTTATTTGATGACAATTTCTTATTTCGCCAGATTAAACAGCATATTTGTATAAAGGGTCTCTATAAAGCATTCAGAGTGAATGGCAGAGGAGAAAAGAAAAAGAGGAGAGAGGGAGAGATGGATTGTGGGTGTGGGGAGGAAACTCATGAAGGGCATTTTAAGATATTTGGTTTGGTTTTATTATGAACTCATTCTTTTGGTCCTCAGGAAATTTAATTATACACAGGACACAACACTTGCCTAAATGTGTGAGTGTGTGTGTGTGTGTGTATTTTCCTGAGGAGTGGAAACAGGATTGTGTGTGAGGACCAATTGCTCCTCCCCCAGCACCCTCCGAGCAGACACCAGACAGAGCTCCGTCCAGAATGGCAGTCAGAATGTCGGTTCCATGCGAACGATCAAAGAGCTCCGTGGCTCTGCGCTCCAACCACCAAGGGATTTACTGTCCCCATGATGAGCAAGGAGAGAGAATTAAGAGGACAGGCTAGAGAGAAGAAAGGGGTGAGATTGAAGAAAAAGAGGGGAAACAACAGACGAGGGCTATGCAGAAATTAAAGTAGAAGAGAAGGAAGGAGGAAGAAGAAGGGGAAACTGAAAGCAGAATGGCTAAGCTTGGCTGAAAGGAGGCGAGAAAGCAAGAATGAGAGATGAGAAACAGATTGAGAGAAAAAAGGGACTGAGGGAGACAGAGATGAAGAGGAAAAGGCACCATTAGAGTGAAAATGAATAGAGAACTAAGAACCTCGGGGCTGAAAGCTTCTTAGAAGCTGAGGAGATGATTGCAAACTATCGCATTGCCTCTTCTTTCCTCTCTCCATGTTACTCCTGTGTTGCAGCGATACATCGATGCACAGAGAGCAGTGGCATGACCGTGGGTGGGTGGGTGGTGGGATTGGCAGGGGGTAGAGAGAACTGGGCCAAGCAGGAGAGGTTGCTGAAGACCTGAGGCTTCAAAGAGTTCAGGGATGTTCTAATCCTTTTCTCTTTGTCTACCCATCGTTTCCCCCCGCTGCATTTCTATCCTTTCTAGTCCCTACCGACCAGCTCATCTATTGTTCTTCCTCACTGACTCTTTGCTACCTTTCATCTCTGTTCATTTGATTTATAATCTAAACCCTAATCATGAAGTAATAGTTACACATATATACCAGTGCTATTTATTCATATTGTGTTGAGATAATTCCAGTCTGGAAATCTGATCACCAACCAAGTGATTATGTTGAACTACAGGACAACCACATCGTAGAGTTAGACTTGAACCCTAATTCTCAGTTTGTGAAGCTGACTCTCATTAAATCTTCTTTCCAGTCACAAAAAACATTTGAAGAGAAATGGGAAAATTGTTAAGTACAGTGCTGTTTTTAGACTTTGATACTTCAAACCTCAACAAAAAAGACTGAGTCACTTGTCCGCATTTTCCTTCCTCCACCAGCCAAGGATTCAAATTCAAAGAGCATGGAATACAGGAATATTTTTTAAAAAGCCAGTTGAAAGGTATGAAGGCAAATCTAAGATCATCATGCCAACCTCTGCCAAACCAAACTAACGTATTTAGCCTCTTTGCATCCTTGTCACGTCAATGGCAATGGGCAACTAAATAGCTGCAGCGGCATCCTCTGCCAGTCTATCTACTGGACTCCAGAGAGTAATCACTCTGTCCTTTAGATGTTACCAACGTGGTCCTGGATGGACAGATAGGCCAGTTTGGCAGGTGCCCAAGAAATCAAATTTGCTCTTAAGTCCTCCAAAAGCTCCAGAGGGCCAGCATACCTTTATGGAAACACAATCATCTCTGGCACTCACACACAACTATACAGAACTATAGCTTTCCACAATTTCACCTGATAAGCTGGAAATCAGATATGGATCCATGACTTTGTTCCCATTTCCATCTGACAGTTTGTTTGCAATTAACTGATTATTGCCATTTGCCAAGATTTAGGCAGTTTTTTGTGCTTTCCAGCATCTTGGCTGCCTTTCATAAACCCATTAGACAAAAAAATGTGCACCAGATGTTGTTAGGCTAATTTCTATTCTTGAACTATCAAATATAGCATATAACTGGAAGACCTCAAAAATAGTTATCTTTGACATAATAGGTCAACAATTGAAAATCCTTTTCATTTATTTTTTGGCACAATTTTCAGTCTTTGTCTTTTTTGACATTGTATGCAGTTTAAGATAGCTTACACTAGAGAACTCACAAAAATTGAAAGAATGATAGGCAACATAATGTCCTTAGCTGGACATAAACTGAGAATAGATGCTAACTTTACAGACATATAATTTAAATACCACAAAAATGCACATAGGTGGTTTTGCTGTGTAGGTCGGTAATTACCTGGATTCTTATCTGCAATTAATAAGCCTGGTAATTTCCTTTTTTTTTTTTTTAATGAGTAAGAGTTTTCATTCCAACCTGGAATAGATACAAATAAATCTGTCTACTTAAATGTGTGAAAATGTTGCCCTATTCAATTTGAACTTTTCAAGCTGCTTTAACTGCAAATTAAATAAAGTTCTTTTAATTTATCATTAAAAACATCCATCATTGATATGAACCTCTTTCAAAGTGGGGTTGAGATGAAAAAGAGAGTTATTCACTTCAATGAAGGTTTCCCTAAAGGATTTTTTGTTTTCTAATAATACCGCCACAGAACTGAGGAAGAAAAAACTACATCTGACAACACTTAACACATCTACAACACTTAAAACGTTAGATAACACAGCCAAGTTTGCTAACATTAGCTGCATCTGCCTATTTGAAAACTTTGAGGAGTGCAGTTGGACAGAGAGGTGGACTGGTAGTACTGTGGCAAAACAAGTTAAGTCAACTAGTTTTATTAATAATAATTCTTAGAGCAAAGACATTAAATAAAAAGCAACTGAAACTGTGGTGCAAGTGACTCAGATTGGAGCTCATACAGTTGAGAACAATGACAACAGAGAAGTTTCCTGATGACAGACAGAACACCTATGTCTCTGTTCCTTCTGAATATTCAGACAACTGAACTGGGGGATTTAAAGGTCTGGACCAAGGCGAGCAAAGAGGGACTTCAACAACCACTGTTACCTAGCAACATTGTGTGTGCATAGCGTGGTGTGTAGAAACTTTGCATGCCTCTTTTTTGGTAAATGTGTGTGTGTCTGTGGCTGCAGTCATTGGGAAGTTTGTACTGTTTATACATCTGTTTGTCATCTGCTGTGGTGATTTTTTTCTCTGCTGTGGTAGTTTTTACATTTCTGTGGCCGAATATTGCTTTTTGAATCCCCCATGGTTTCCTAACTCTTTTCATTTATTCTTGGTCATGTTTTTTTAATCTGGTGAATTTTACTCTTTTTCTCGTAGTTTCTTGTGGTTGATTCTCGTGAGACTATCAGAGGAAAACTGACTTATACTTATAATGGGTAATGTGATGGCTATAAAATCTGTTGAAACCAAGAAACTTTATATTGGTTGCAGGTCAAGGCTTTGCGGTGTAAAGTTTTCCAACTGGGGTTTTTGTATTAACATCTACTGCAGTTATAGCATATATGTATTAAAAAGTAATACAACAGTATGTAGATACATACATTTATTTTAAATATGTATTTTGTACTCCTGAGACACTGCTATTATGATTCATACAAGTTTATCGATCTGAGCATACAAAGCTTATCCTCATGCTGTTGGTGCATGATAATGACATATACATGACATGCTTAAATTAATTCTCAAACATTGCTCATATTTTTCCATGAACTACACCACTACGTGAGGATAGACACATAACAGGTCACATCTGCACGACAGCAGTCAGGTGAAATCAGGTGAAGAAGCAGATACATCAATCACTTGACTGATCCTGGTGTCTATCTGCTCCTTGAGCTGACCTTCTGTTCATGACTGAAGATCATCTGAAGTTCAGTAAGAACAACTGACTTCTCATTACACTCTGTCCTT
>JAQNCA010000024.1:21917939-21934768 GCA_029783725.1 Acanthurus tractus | reverse complement strand
TGGGGAGGCCCTCTCTGCTGCAGTTGTTAAAGCACAACTTAACGCACACACAGCGACACTTACGCACATGTACACAAAACACAGGGTTGAAATATTCAGATGTAGGAACAACTCACACATGCTCAATTAAATAAGGATGTTTATGGTGCAATTTCTCCTTTATTGGCCATGGTAGTATAGTGTCTTGGTACTCAAATGTTAATTGCCACTGAGGCGTGCTATGGTTGTTACTGTTTGTTGTTTCTGACAAGTTTGGGGTGTTGAACTACTTAAACAATGTTGTAAACAAATGGTTAGCTCTGAGGGTGAGCACAGCCTGCAGTCTTTTAGCAGCAGATTCTTATAAAAAATTATACAAATTGAGGCAAACCTTACAGTATAGTGCAGTTTCTCTTAGGACCGATGCACACATGCATCTCACTATAATGTAAAGTATAACCTGCAAATAAGATGGATTTATGAATAAAGAGCCATACAATACATTAATACTGCATGAGTAGATTAACCAGCAAAGTTCAAGAAAAAAAATGTAGAACATTACTAAGGACAAGCCAAAGAATGCTCCTCGGGAAAAATACTCTTCATAATCATAAAAATAAACTTATATTTACTTGTAATAATTCAGAATGTAGTAATTTTTTTGTAATAAGTATAATATTTCCAAACTCCTTAACGGCAAAAGCAAACGTTGGGAATGAAAGTGAGTAAGTCAGTTCCAGAATTACAAAAACGGAGTGGGGGTTACTGGTGCACGAGCATGTAACCCCACTCCTTTCACTTTTAGACATCATAGATTATTAAAAAGCATTGCTGCATTTATAAAATCTTTATTAGACCTGTATGCAATGAGATAATGGGGAGAGTAAACCACTTTTGTTTTTGTTGAGCTGGCCACTAAATTATGATTAAAGTTTGAGTAGTGTAACCGTAGTTTGGGGAGCCATGTTCTGTGAATCGAATTCCATATTTTGTTCGCCTACAATAACAAAGGTTTTATTTTACTACTCTAGCAAGTCCAAAGGGTCCCTGCTGTGCAGCAGCCATAACATGTAGCCTCCCTGGAAAAGCAGTAACAGTAAAGATAGGAATGATTCTATGAGGCAAAACCCTTCAGGGTGATTAGATGAGAATTGGCAAGTCTCAGGACTTGTGGAGAATGGGGGGCGGAGTTACATGACCAGGGTGGGCTTGTCTTTTAGCCCTCGGTTTTGTTCTCTTTTTTCAGGTCAGACAACTCATAGAAAACATCAGTCATGGCTTAAACCATCTCACCTGCATGTTGATTTTTTTCTTTAAAACAAACATTTAAAATAAAGTTGCTCAAAATTCAGCTCCTGCATGTAATGAAATTGCTATCATAAATAAAAATAAAAATTTTTCACTTTGCCATTGCTTTGACATTACTTGAATTTGACACTGTGAAAAATTCAAATTATTGCTACTGATGTATTTGGCCACATTCACAAAGAAACATGGCCAATCTTAAAACCTTTCTGTCAAACAGCAGCACACTAACAGTCCATTGCACCCACACTCAAATATCATAATATCCCATGATGCAACTGGGTGAAGTTACTTAATGAGCTGTCCACTTAAGCACACATCTCACTGTCAGCAGCACAAATTTTGACCTCCAAGAAAAGTAAAAATATGTCTCAGTTATCAGTAACTTGTTTAGTAGCAATATAGAGCAGCATGTCCAACAGAAAAGATGAGGCTTGAACACTGCACGTCAACCTCATCAAATAGTTTAACACATGAAAGTCAAAACTTAAAACTAAGCAGCCCATATCCCTGAGTAATAACAAATAGTGTTAGAATAGTGTTAAAAAGTCAACCTTATAAAGGATTAGGCTGTTAGCATTTTAGTAATTTTCTTATTGACAACCAATGCTTAAAGAACTGCAATGAATTACACGAACAAGTACTCCCTGTGTAAAGTCAATGTCTGATAAGTCTTAATTCCCGGGGACAAAGAAATTAAGAACCAAATTCCATCTGTGAATGATTAAGGGAGGATTGTACATACTTCTGATATCGTATCTTGTCTTTTGTAAATTTTATCTCAGAAGAACATTAACAGGCCACACTGTTGCTCTGTGCTGCATGCTCCTTTTTTATTGCAAGGATGCTCCTGTATTTTTATTTTTTATCTTTTTTGGCAATCCCATCTACACCATCCAGCTTCTGTGAATAGTCACTAATACACCAAATGCGTATGAAATCACAGTTGAAAGTAGCTAGCAAATGCACTATCATCTCTGTTTGGGAAACATTTGCTAAAAGCTTCAGATCCCAGCTTTTTCAAGAAATTACTTTGCCTTTAATAAAAATTATAGCATGTACAGTATTTGTGTGCTGTTTTTAACTGTGTCGTCAGAGAGCCAGATTGAGAAACAGAAAAAGAAATTAAAACATATTGAAGATTTTGGCCTTTTTAAAATATGTTGGCACTGAAAAATATAGAATGATGCCAAACTAATCCTTTTTCTAATTCTGTATTGCAGCCAACGGTGCATCAGCGTCCCAACATTTTCTCCCGGCTAATTACAATGTTATATTAGGGTTTCCATTTTAACCAAGCATTTGTCTCATGGTCCTTTTAACCTTGTTATGTTTTTTTTTTTTTTTTTTTTACCTGAGTCACCTGCTCTCTCCTCGTTTGAACAGAAGAGAACATTTCTTATTACCGTGAAGCTTTTGATTCTCATCCCAACAGCATTCCAAGTAAACAAGAGATTCTAAATGACTAAACATAATAAAGTGTTTATTTGGACCCTGTATTCAGAATGGTTGATTCTAATTAATGAACCTGTCTTTATGGTGTACTTTTTTATGTGCTAATTTCCTCTTTCTTTGACAGTGTCTTGGAGACATGAAAGACCCACTGCAGTCTCACAGAGCATGTAATTAAAAGTCCAGAATGTTGCAATTTTATGCCAGTTCTAACATCCAGTGTTGAATTTAAATACATACCTTCTTCTCTGTCTTACAACAAGACACATCAAAGAACACACCAGCTAGCAAGCTATGCACTAATTATTAATACAATGAGACAGGTTGGAAATTCATGCATATTTGGAACAGTGACCTCTGCCGACATGTAGATTTGTCTTAGTGATGTATCTGCTGTGACTACGCTATCGGAAAGCAATAAGCGGCACAGTTAAAAAACTGAGAGGGGATTTATCCGTAGTGGTGTTGAGTATGTGGATGATAAATGGGTTAAACAGGTAGATGAATAAAAGATACAGGGAATCTGTAACTAGGTCAAAGTGGAAAAGGACAAGCTTCATTGCAGCAATTCTTTAAAAGGGGGAAAAACAGCGATAGGTGTAGTACACTAGCAATGCAAAAAAGAAGAAACAATTCTTTGATTAGAAATGAAAAGCAATGTGATGAATGGAGCCAGGGGTGATAATGTAAAAGAAAGAAAAAAAGGCCTAAGAAATGCAATTAAAATAGGACTGGAAATACAATTTATAACTATTCAAAAGTAGATGTTTCATACAATAAAATGGTTGTTGTGTATGTGCTGTCTGAGGATGCTGCTGTCAGAGCACTCAGATGGTGATTATCATGCACTTCATGAGTTGACCATATAGCAGCTGTAGTCACAGACATGCTGCACTTAGGTTGCTTCATCATGTTGTGAAGAGGATGTATGGAACAGATGAAGGACAAAAAGTTCAGGACTGACATCCTGCCCTGACCCGTCCAACTGCTTCAGCAATCAATTCAGCCATAATTACCAACAACGGCATCTGTCAGAGATCTCTATCTTATCTGAGTGGACGATTTGATAATAGAGTTTATCAGTGGAAATGACTGGTGAGATCTTTACCACGTCAAGGATACACAAGGGTATTTGAGGACAGGGTTTCCACAGGACCAGTAGTTTATCAGATGAAATACTGTTAAACAAAGAAACAGTGTTTTATAGCAAGAGGAAGTGTTTAACTTCTGTTGCAACAATTGTGTAAAGCAGACACAGAAAGAGAAAAACCCAAAGAGCCGAACTACAGATCCCTCAATGTTAAGACTGGAAGAACTGATCTAATGCTTAACATAAGAAATACAAGGACTGAGGACCAGTTTGTTATTATATGTGCTTAGACCAGCATAATAATGGTCGACCCACTTCTCTGTGTCACTGTCCTCTCATCAAGTGCTGTTGCTGTCAGATGTTCCAGCGAAGCAGCTTCTTTTGAAAATGCACTTATTCTCATCTGTGGTGACCCTGGCATGGAAAGAAAAAAAATGTGAAAAAACTGACATAACAACAACAAAAATAAAAAGAAGAAGAAAAAGGAGAAGGAGAAGAAGAGGAGCAATCTAATCCCTTTAACCAGTTCTCTTAAACAAGTTATTTTAGCCGTTATGCCAGAGTTGACATTTTGGGAAATGTTCTTATTCACTTCCTTGCTTAAAAAGAAGAGAGGATCGATACAATAACACAATGTAGAACTTTTGCTAACTACTGCAGTACAATTCTAACCTAAATGGTAAAATGAACTGCATTTATAAAGCTCTTTTTATTCTTTTAACTACACAGAGCCCTTTACAACACAAGTCAGCATTCGCCCATTTACACACACATTCACACACTAACAGCAGGTGACTTCTCATCAGGAGTTCATACTCTCATTTACACATTGATGGGACAGCCATTGCAAGCAATTTGGGGTTCAGTATCTTGCCCAAGGACACTTCAACAGAAAGACCAGAAGACATAGGGATCGAACCACCAACTTTCTGTTGACTTGTTCTACCACCTGAACTGCAGTCACCCCTATATCATGTATCAATGTAGGGTGGTGACAAATACTCATACTGTGGAAAATGTAACCTTCACTTTAAAAATAAGTTTAATTAAAGTGCTATTCTTCTACCTGAAAGCACTTGTAAACAAATGCTATTACTATATTACATATTCATTCACCGCATGCCCTCTGACAGACACGATGTGGAGTCAGTAACAGACAGTTAGAGTCTCTCAGCAGTCTGGCAGAAATGCAAATCACATTTTCCAGGTGTTTGCAGTGTAGTGCAACACTTATTCGTGTAGATGCAAGACTCTTGTTTTTCATTGTTAATGAGACATTTATGTCACAGTATTTCAGAGGGTAATCTTCTGTTTTTCATATCAGCTCGAGTTATCTGACAGAAAATGCAAAAATGTACAATAAGCTGTTTAAAAAAAGATTTTTGGGGCTCTGGACTCCTGCTCTGTATTGAGTGTTTCTGTACAGTGATGTTGTGGCTAGTTGTGGGATGGATCTGCCAGGTGGTTTATATGGTTCATTCAGTGGCAAGAAGAGTCGAGAGATTCTTTTGCTCTCCAAACAGAGACTGTTCCTCGAGTCCTGATACAGCTGCTCTCAATGAAGCCTTTTCCACTAAACTCCAAACACACACAGCACATTGAGACAGTGGTTGTATGCATTTGAAGGTCATCCTTATTCAAAATTGCATATTGGGTTTTAAATATAGCCAGACTCGTTTGGAGTGGTTACATTACAGCAATACAACTACCTCTTACAAGTTTTTTGAGATTGTAATTACACAGAATACAACCTTTTAACATACTATCATTCATTACCAGTAAAATGTAAAGTACAGGTTTATGTTTCAGAAGAGGCAGCTCAAAGGGCAAATGTTCACCACTATGCCATTTATTTCTGATTGTCATACCAGACCTGACCTCCAGGGGGCTCTAGGCAAAAAAGCAGTTACATTTCTTGTTGGTATGACACAAGACACAGTTTATACAGTTTGCTGCTGGCATTTATAAATAGTTACATGTCACTCTTTTCCGTCAGGCACAAAGTCACAGCACATGTATCTGACGGAGGCTGGCAAGTGGGCTCAACCAAGACAGTGAAGACCAAGAGCCAGACGGGCTAAAAAGCCAGCAAATCATCTCAATGTTTTTCCCTGACATCGAATTAGGTGAGAGAGCACATGTTTATCTGATTCTTAATTTTGCAGTTGTTTTTTTTCCCCTCTTTTTCTAAACATCACTGACACCATTTCATCCTGTCATTGAAGTCTAAAACACTGGCAGCTGCTCTGACACAAGAGGGAGGGCAGGGCCCTCGTGTAACTTGCAGGGCCCCATAAAACTTAAGTGGCAAGCAAACTGCTTGGCTTGGCTGTCAGCTAACCTGAATTTCAAAATGAAACAAAAAAAAACCTAAACTAACAATTAAAAAAAAAAAAAATTTGTTGAGAATGGGTTTGAGATACAGAATCCCTTTTGCTTATTTATATTTCGATATAAGCATAAGATGCTGATGAATTACAAATACTTAAATTGTTAAGTTCTGAAAAGATTTTCTTCATGCAGCGGCAGTGACAAGGGGCATTTAAGTTGAGGAAATTCTGTTCTGTTTTTTTTCATGCAGGGCTGTGCCCATGACCACATCCAAAAAAAACACAGTTCCCCTCTCTCCTGGTGTGTATGTGTCTTTCCTCTCTCTAGGTGTCCGGCCTATAATTACCAAGGGTGCTTTCATCTCTCTCTGCTGGTGTCCATCTCTTTTTTTCCCCTCTTAACTCTGCCAAGACGGAAAAAATAAATAAACACATTTTTTCCCCTCTATTTGAGACACTATTAAATGATCAGAAGACTCTGTTCATGGTCAAAGCAAGTTGCAAATTATCTCCGCTTGACACATGCCACAAAGAATCTTGTTCATCTAGACTACCAAAGTACATTTAAATGAAACTAAAAGTATATCCCACCCCCACAAAAAAGGAAGAAATTAAAAATGTTCCCAAAAACAAAAGTTTAACCAAATGTTTGCTTGAGAAGAACTCTAAAATATTGTTATTTACATGTTGTGTCTTGTATTCTGGCTTGCTAATGTTAGCTACTAGTAAACGCACATCCAGGAATCACTGGGTTCAATTCAGCTTTAGACGATGTGTGAACCCAGTCCTGTCACTGTGTTTAAGCTAGCTGGCTCAATAAATACCTCTAACTAGTAAAAGAGTTAAAAACTTATTTGTGCCTCTGGACTTCCAGGAGCATTTACATCCTGAAAAAGTTAAAATTCAGTGTTTTGACTTTTCGCTTGGGCTTTATATCACTCCCCTGCTTTACCGCTACAAATGCCAGAGGTATGGGTATATGGCAGCAGCCTGCAAAGGGAAGCAGAGATGTCTCAAATGTGGGAGTGATCACAGAGCCGAAGACTGCAGAGAAAATGTGCAGGACAAATGTTATATTTGCTGCGGCCAACATGGGGTAATATATGGTGGTTTTACGTCAGGGAGAGTGCTGTGGAAAATGAAGAAGTGGAAGCAGCTCACAACATCAGCTATGCAAGGGCAGTGAGGAGAGTACTGGGAAAAAAAAATGAAGAGATGAACCTGATTGATCAAATTTCTGAGATCAGAGGTAAGACAGAACTACCAGAGCACAGACAGCCAATAAGCTGATGTCATTCATTGCCTGTATAATCAATTGTGCCAATCCAGTTAAGCACATAACAGAGAGAAATAAAACAACTTTGAGTATAAAAGATGTATCCGAGGAGTCTATCAACAAAAAGACCTGGAGTTGATGGAAAATCAAGAGGCTCAGGCAGTAAGTCAATCTGATATTTCTAGAAATGGAATCCAAGAACTTTAATAGCTGATTTGAACTTTGGACAAGTTAGGAAAATATAAAAGTTATTCACCTTTAAACCCATTTTAAATCAAAGAGGTAATGGGATTCAAAATCTATTATGCCACAATGACTAAAGTGGTAAAAGAATTTTCATCTGGACAGGTTCAGAATCAGCAGTAGATCTTACATTGGTATTGAATTAACTGGCAGGTGTTTGCACATGGAAGGTAATAGTAAAATAAACAGCTTTTGCAGGTAGTCCAGAGATGGCAAAGAAGTCCTTTCAGATGAGGAGAGATAGCACCAAAAGAAGGTTGTTGGGGGACAAAAGGAGTGTGACAAGGCCATTTAGTCTTGAAATAAAGCTTTTGACATGTTTAAAGGAAATCACAGTATTCAGAATCTCATTGAAAATTAAAGGTTGTAAGAAGATGTAAGAAGAATAAAAAAAAAAATGCAAAAAAGGAATTTTGGAGGACATTTCTTTCAGTGGAAAAGGAAAAACATAAAAATTGGAGAATGATAAGAAAGAATAAATGGAGTTAAGAGCGACTATGGAAACCCACTCTTGAATGTGTCAAAACAACAGCAGTAACAGATGAAAAGAAAGTTGAAATGCTTTCAAAAAGTTTTTCTTTAAAGAGAAAAAAGGAAAGGAAACTGAGGAGCTATTACAGCATGAGGGAAACACCAATTACTGAAACAAGCCATTTGCAAAGACAAAACTCACTCTCAGAAAACAGATGTCAGCAACACGCAAGGATCAGATCTGTCATAGTTTGTATCTTTTATTTGTTATGCCATTTCAGTGAAGCATCCACATATATCTTAATGGAATTACACAAAGTTTGGGAGGATGGGAAATTACCACAGAGCTGGAAAAAGGTTTTGCACTTCTAATACAGAAACAAGGAAAAGATGTAAACACCTTGTTGAGTATGGACTAATTTAGATTTATTTAACTTCCAGCATGTTCAGATTAATAAGGAAAATGACAAATGAAAGGTCAATAATTAAAAAAAGGATCACAAGCCCAGTTAGCTAATAACGTTACAGCCACTTTTTACTTTTATCAAAGTATATTTTTAAACAAGTGGTTTTATGTGCACTTGAGCAACATTGCTTCAAAAGTTTAGGTACTGTTACATGCGAACGCTATTGAAGTCCCGTTTCTATCACTGCCAGAAATACAGCCATGGAATCATTTGTCAATATTATGCCATGTGGCTCCATTCATATGTCTTAAAAAGGAAGGGAGTTTTTTGAAAAAAATAAAAATAAAAAAAATAATATATATATATATATGTACACATGTTGTTGATAGCATATGGACAGATGTATAATATTTGTTCAGAATCATTTGGATAAAAATTGCATAGAGGTACAGAAGATAGCTGAACCGAGTCCATGATACTTGAAGCTCATTAAACCACAATATATCATTTTCTATAATGATGTGTTAAACACTGAAGATGTCACTTTGGGATTGTGATGAAAAACCTTTGACTGAGTGGAGGAATGTTGTGTAACAACTATGGATTACTATTTGTAAAAGTAATGTAAATTCTATATCAACAAGTAATGAAACACTAAACTGATTTTATAATTGAACTATAAAATTAGCTGTGTGTGCAAAGATACTGTATAACTGAACAATGCTCTACGGCATTTTTGTATAATAGTAAGTGCTGTATATCTTTATCAGTTAATATCAGGATAACACAATTAAATTAGTCTGCATGTTTGTGTCTGCAAAAACAAGTAAATATCTTTCACAAGGTTTTTTTTTTTTCAAAAGAATGTGAGCATTATATTTGAGTGCAAAAGCAACAAGCTTTATAATTTTGTACATGATTGATTCCAGTGTCCATAGCAAGTCGCTTATCTGTATCACATGTGCCTCCCAAGAAATGGTCATCTTAAAGTCAGCTGTTTTTTTGATTTTTTTTCTATTTAATTAAATGGCATGAAAACTGCATTTGAGTGTGCCCCATTATCATATTTTCCTTTGGAAGAAACGGATGGTGATCAACAGACTGGCAGTACACTCACTCTCCTGTTTATTTACCATTGCTTGCACCGTCATAAGTCAATTTTAAACGCTTTTACATGATGGGTTTCCAAGTTAAAAAAAAACAAAAACAAAACAAAACTCTAAGCCAAGAGGCTTTGAAAACCAGACACAAATGCTGCTCCAAAACAAAAGGCCAGGGAAGAGGGGAAGGTTGGACTCAGTCCGCATCAACAGCTGCAGAACAGGTGTTATGTCCCTCTTTGCAGAAAAATTTCAATGATTATAACACAGGGGTTTCACATGGTGGGTAACGTTTGAGAGAGAAACATTTTGACAGGAAAACATTCCCTAAAGCACTTGATAACTGCCAGGAAAGTTGTATAATCAATAAAACTTGCAACCTACTCTTTACAATAAGTCAATCATTGACATATTGATGTATTCAACTTTAATACTTAAGTTATTTGATAACGAGCTCTCCAGTTGGCAACTTTGGCCCTGTGTAGGAAGAGATTTCAGAGTCTAATGTAACACTGGTTGACAGGTCAGACTCGTTATTACTGATGCAACTCACCCGCCGTTGTTGCTCTTCATGCCAGAAGAGCATCATTGAATCATTTATTTGTTGTTTTGGATTGTGTAACAATTTTGAACATTATTTATTAGCTTTTACATCCACCTTTACCCACAAAATAAAGAAAAGACAGGCTTGCCAGCCCCCAAACAGGCATACAAGCTAGAAGGTTTTTTTAAAAAAAATGCCTTTTTTTTAAGGCATAGAGCGGAAAATGCTTTAAATTTACACAGATAAAAATGAGCAGTGTAAATGTTATGCACTTTTTTGTTATGAACAGTGATGGTAGGCACAGAAAAAGCTTTACTTTTGTGCAATTTCTTTTGGATAAATTTAGGCCAGCAGCTGGTTGTTTACTACAGTCTTGTAGCTAAACAATGGGGACTGCTTGCTCTGCCATGAACTGAAATAAAATTGTTATTATTCTGGAGAATTAAATCAACTGGATGACTAAGGTCTTTCTGGCCTTTCTAGCATTAATTCAAAATTTGTTGATAGTCGTTTTGTAAACCATGCTTGCATCTTCATAAGAACCTGTGAGTTTTTAAATTTATCAAATGAAAAAACCCACTCTTCGCTGCTGTGATTCTCCAGTATGTTTCCGGGAAGCATATAATGCAAATGATTAAGAAGACTGTTTTTGTGTTTTTTTGTTTGTTTGAGACAAAACCAGATGTGCACAGAACTGAATACATGTTTGTATATAGTTTTGACTTGTTGATAAAGCTATCTTAACACTTAGAGCACGCATGGTTTGATTATCAACTCTAAGCCAAGCCTTAGCTTAAATAGCCTGTTAGTTATTCACATTTATAATGTGATAATATTATAGCTACCCAAAAATATTCCAATATGTTTGGCTTTACAGCCTACAAGGCACTTGGTTTGATATTTTGAGCCCCTTCTGCAAAACTTTCTTCAATGGAAATCCAATTTTTCAAAAACAGCACTTCTTTATTTTCGACCGTCTGACTTTCAGAAGAACAAACACTTTTATTTATCCTTCATCAGATCCATGTATGCATCACATCCGTCTCTCCCTCTCTTTCCTCGCCCTTCGCTGACCTGATTTGTTTTGGTCCTTCATCATTTCCCCCACTCTTCTTGCTCTTTCCCTCACACTCTTACTTCCTTTTTTTTCCTCCTTCTGCTTTTATGGAGGGCTTGCAAACAGACATCACTGACAATGAGAGCCAATTCACTGTCAAGAAGGTCCCTCATGTGTGTGTTTGTCTATGTGGGTGTGCGCGTGTGTGTGGGTGTGCGTGTGTGTGTGATTCTGAGCGTTTGTTTCTGTCAAGAGTAATACAAGGTTAGAGGAAGAAAATATTAGCATATTTGCCATCTAGTTTTAAGCAATTTTCTGGTAGTTCAACAATCTTTGAAAAAGAGAATGACAGAAGACGGAGAGAGAAGACACTGAGAGAACACTGCGAGTGGAGGAAGGATTGGTAATTCTGGTTTAATACTAAGGTCAAATTTATTTACAAGGGAAATCAGTGAAGATAAAGACACCTGAATTCCCAGCTAGATTAAAGTTGTTCGCAAACAGACTATGAATAAAAGATGATTGCTTCAAGACGCCTACACACTCACACAAACAATTTTAATCAGCCAAATATCGTGTTCCTTGATATTCTATACCATGGTTGCCTTTCACTAGGCCATCAGCCATAGAGGGAATTAATGTGTACTTTGAGATTTTCACAAGAAAAGATAATCAGTGTCCTTATTACATTATAATCCAAAAACTGCATTGTACTTGTTATTTCTTATTTGATTAATGAAAATTATTTTGGAAGATAAATCTATATGAATATATTATTATATTCTTTGCACAAGAATGAGTTTAAAATAATCACAGTGCCGATGCGCAATTATCATATCAGAACTATGTACTAACTCTCTATAATATGCTACAACCTGAACCCACCCCTAAAAAAGTAATTTTATTGTGATTTTTCTTGGAACCATTGATTGACTTTCCCGGTTTGCTCTGTTACACCCTTTAACAGATGCAGAGACTTGTTAGCTTGTTACCTTAGCTCAATCTTTATCTGAACACTGAGTTTATTCAAAGGTTCATTTCTTCTGCCAGCTTCTGTTTCATAACTGTCAGCAAACCACTGCTTGTTTGTGGAACATTTTTTAGTCTGACAGTGAAAATTAAATGAATGCGATTTGTGCAACACAGCTAATAAGTTTTGGCAGATTCTTCTGTTTTGACTCTCAGGCTCTTTATGCTTAGGGAAGCTTGCTATTGGTCAAATTCATGTCAAAGTTTACCAAAGCTGAATAATATGCATGGGTTAATATGCATTTCCTTGAGCGAATCTTCTGATTGACAGAATTTGAATAAATTTGAGCAGTTTTTTAATCACTTTTATTTTTTATTGGCATTTGGCTTTTGCTGTGAGTCCACCCAAGAAAAAGCTGGTTTTTAAATGTTGGCATCCAAAAATAACTCTGAATGTTTTGGTTGGCTCTTGGTTTAAAAGATCATTCCAGCAACAGGTTCACTTGTGCCTGTCCACAGATTTACTTTAACTGATTTTACCTTTCACTCAGTTGTGTCTTTGTCTCTTTTGCTCAAAAAGAAATTCACCACCTCTCCCTGACAAGGATTTGTAAAGAAAAGTTCATTCTTTATCCACATGTGGCTACAACTACAGAGAGCCATTTACCCTGGAAATGAACACTAATTTCAAATGCTTGGACAAGACAAAGCCACTTTGGGTGACACATAAAGACGGAGAACAAGGCATCATCACTCACCAGTTGCCTCATAAATCCTCTGCCAGTTGTTTCAGTGCTGTAGACTGGGAAGGAGGAATGTAAGCATTACACTGACTAATTGAATGTTTGCCTGTGTCTAATGAGGTGGGTTGCCCCTGGCGTATTTGTATATCTGTGGGTGTGAGTGTTTGAGTGAGTGAGGGAGGGAGAAAGTGAGAGGTATCTCTTATCAGCAGTGTAGCAGTGTGGAGGAGTTTTGGTCATTGCCTCAGTTCAGTAAAACCACATGTTTGACATGATGATCTTATACAAAATCAAACCAAAATCACATAAATTATTCCAATTTATTGGATATGAACAGTTAGGGGGTAACTTTATTTCAGGGGTAACTTCTTAAAAAAACATGTGGCTAAACCAAGTAATTGTTGAGGTAATAGTAATGTTGATCCATGATGCTTCAAACTGGTAACAATCTATCACTTGTCTCTCAGCCCTCATGCTAATTTGGGTTGCTGTTCACAAAAGACAAGCTTTCATAATGTAATTAATTAGTTGCATGATAACATGAAGGAAATGTTCTTCATTTGTTCTTTTAGAAATGCTTCTTGTTTTAGAGAGAGAAGCTGCAGGGTTATGTTAAAGTGTGCACCACTACGGCTAGTTTTTCCCTGGATGAGGCTTTGCACAGGCTTCTTTACTATTCAGCCCTCTCTAGTTTGACTGCATTTCAAGCCTTATTAATCAAAATTTTCATATAAAAATGAAAGAAAGCCTCTGTGTAATATGAAAGGTGAGGAAGTGAGGTTCATTGTGCTAGTTTTTAATGGCCCACAACATTCCTACTTTGCTCCTGTCTCATTTTTCTCATTGGCCTGACTGTTTGATTGTTGATATGCCCACTCTACGACACATTTTGTTTACCTGCACTGCTCCTCTGTCAAATGTTAAAGCCCTCGTAGATTTCATTCATTTATTCAATGAGGAAAACACTACTCCAACACAGGCATTTAGGCTGTCACTTTTTTTGTTGTCAGCCTTTCCATTCAGGTATTCCTAATTGTCTAGAAAAGGTAGGTGTTCAAAGGTGATTTTTTTTGTGCTATTTCTGTTCATAACGTTTGTATTTGTCGTGTTTATATGTAAACTGATATAAAATTTGACTGGAAAAAAAACTTGTTTTTGCTCTTATTTGCTTTGGATTCAAAAAATGCCAGAGAGCATAAAATTACTTTAAAAAACCCCAAAAAACTGGATGCTTGTTTTTGTGGGTTGGGTTTGGTCAAAGATCAAAAGTCCAAGCCCTTTTTTTTAGTCTCTTCGTATTATTGCAGGGATATTTCAGACAAAAAAATGTAGAAAGAAATGTTTTATCATTACATAACAAAATAAAACTAAACTTTGTGTGGCAGCGATCCATTCCAATTAAAAACATACAATGAATGTATTTATTAAATATATACAAGATTAATATAAACAGTCAGTAATAATGCTACCACATGTAATTTGTGTGCAGCTTTTGAAGTGTGAGTAAAGTGCAGAGCCTGTCTGGGCATCAGAGTTGTTTACAGTCATCATCAGAGGTGAGGTTATCTCTTACATCAGTGTTTTCATTTTGGTGTTTCCCAATCTTCTGACTGCAGACTCAAACCAATTCACAGGTACTGGTGCCACTTCATTAGTCTCCAAATGTAATCAAGCTCTCAGCACAAGTTCAAACAGGAATCCTCTCATTTTTTTCCTCTGATTCTGGCTCACAATTATTGCCATCCACTGAGCACACTGTTTGTCTGCTCAAGCTTATTTGTCAGTCGGTGCTGCTGCTTTGTGGATGCTTTCTTTTTACATGTATATCAACACACTGACAGATTTGATTGCTGTCTGTTTGTGTGCCAGTTTCTTTCCTCAAACAAGTTATAAATAATAGGTATTACCAAAATTATACGATGATGCTAATGGTGTCATTATTTCTTCCAAACCACGATCATGGAATTAATTCACTACACTATTTTCCTCTACTGAATCACTGCTGTCGCTGCGGTAAACAGTTTTGCTCGAGCGTGATTCACACTGAAAAGCGAGTGTGTAGTGCAGTCCAAAGTGGGACTGAGCCATCTGATGTGGTTGAGTGAGATTGAGCTTTGGTGGCTCTTTTTTGTCGCCTCACTTGTTAGGTTTCAACATAACTCTTGGGTTATGCTTCGGTTCCACTATGTGGCTCGGTTCAGATGAATCATAGGATTGACTCATTCACAAACCCACTTGCAAGTAGCCTGCAGTACGTTTGCATGGACGATCAAACAATCACATAAACGTACACATCCTTTTTTTTTTTCTCCCTTCAGCAATATTGATTTATGCGTCTAGCCAACAAGCCGCTCCTTCTTGCGGGACATTAAGGCAGAAAATAGTGTAGAGTTATTGATCAGTCCCGGGGCATTGTGTAATAGAGTGAAGTGTTGCATGGGGTGCATATGCATCTTCTTTAATGTACAGAAATGTCATGTACAGTCTCATTCTTAGATACACATTGATCAAAATTTTAAACGCACAGTGTTTTGCACTGATGCATACAGCCATGTAAGGAGTTTTTTGTGTTCTCTCCGATTGAACATGCGTGCATGCGTGCATGTGTTTCTCTGTCTGTGGGCCATCTAGTGACCAAGGTCTTCTGAGGATGTAGTCTTTACTTAGAAGGCAGAAAGTGGGGGGAACTGCTGATGTAGACAGAGTGTGAGGAAGCTGCAGCATACACAGTCTAGCCTTGTGTGTATTTACAGCTGCACAATCTACATACTCCTTTTCTATAGTCTTCAGTCTGCGTAGTCATATCAGCACTGATCTAAAAAGCCACACATGTTGCAGTGCTATCTATTCACAGACTGGATTTATTGCGTCTAACTTATCCCCTGGGGAGCTGTGTATATCAGTGCATTTAGTGTTTGCATGTGTGTGTCCTGATGTGAGTGTGTCAATACTTATCTAAGAGCCCCTCTGTTCTAGGCCTAGTTGGTGTAATTCAAGCTGATTTTAATCTATGTTCTTCAGTCTCTTTTCCTAGTAAAGAAGAGGTAAAACTACAATGATAGGGTCGGGATCATTTCCTCTTGTTAATGGCCACTAAAAGGTTTCATTACAGATAATCTGGGTCTAATGATGTGGTTGGCGGCCCTCACACTTGTTCTGGGTCACTATTGGAGATTCTCCACTCAATATGTGTTCAAGTGAAGGGCTCCCTGTCTGGTAAAACTTGGTCTTGAATATTCAAGTAGCTCGCTTGCTGGGTAACTAGAAAGACGGAATGACAGCAGTCAAGTGAGAGCAGGGTTTCGGCTCAGCTACATTACTAACATCTTAATGAAAGAATCCCAATTGGATCTTGGTCAATTTTTAATTAAAAAGTGTTGGACCAAATGAAGTCTTTGTGATTGCTACTTTACAGAGGCTGTTTTTAGAGTTCCACACTAGCAGAGGACTACACAGTAATGTGCATGTGGTAGATGCAAGCACTAAACTTCACAAGTTAAATTCTAAATCATACGACTTCATGAGCGCCTGTTTGACACTGTTATATGATTATGTTTATGGGCAGGGTATTTCCTAGCTTTTTCATGTCCTTTTGTTTTTAAAAAAAGATGTGGTGTCATATGGTAACACCTAAGAACATCACAATAATGCCTGTTGTTGTGGTTGTGACGTAAAACTCTAAACCAGTAACCCTGGAGAGAGAGGTGGTAGCTATGTGTGTGGTTCAGTTTTGACGAAAGCAAGAGGCAGCTGCAAGCTTGTGAACTATGGCAGCCACTGAAGAGGTAACTGTTGATGCTGCAATATTTGCATTTTTATCAGAACTGGACAATATTTCCTCATTAAGAGATGCACTGATGGCT
>JAQNCA010000024.1:21872692-21882738 GCA_029783725.1 Acanthurus tractus | reverse complement strand
CATTTACGATACAATCTACACACACAGACACACACACACACACACACACCCCAAGTCACACTAATAAATAGAAAGAAATCCATACTTTCGCACAAATACACTGTCTAATGACAGTCTCTACTGATGGTGATAAAAGGTGTGTAAGCCTGTATATGTGCATGTTAGTGTCACACTAGATATATCAAAGTATTAAAAAAAAAACATCTTTTTCTTCCAGTGTATTCTTTTCAGTGTCACAAAACAGCATCAAGCCAACATCTTAAGGGATAAAGGAGCGACCAGCAGTCTTCAGAGTCACCAAAGTAAAAGGCCACACCAACCTGTACCGCCCTAAGAAGCCATAAAAAACTGCAGCGTACTGAACTTTGCAGAGTGGAGCCTTGGAAAGGACTTCTTTCTCCTGTCATGGATTTGGGAATGTAACTGTGAGTAGAATATAATTACACAGTAATGCAAAGCCCATAACTGACTCAACTTCTGCATTGATTTGATTAAATCATTCACTAAAACATTAAATGGCTGTGTCTGGTTGAAGATTTATCTGGCATTGTTGTGTTATTTACACACATAAGACTAGAAGTACATACAGTGTCCTTCATGTTACTAATCCTTCTTTTAATTTGGCACCTTCTTTTTACGTACATTTGTCTTAAACAAAGTAATCTGTGCGAAACTCACCTGCCCTGTGATCCTGGCGGTTATCTTTGATTTTGCTATCTTGTTTGTAGGCACTTATGACTTTGCATCATTTCAAGCCTGCCATCCTGCCTTTGTTAGTCTATTTTCAACGTTGTTGGTTTGTTGAATTAATGTTTTGAATGTGAAGACAGTTGCTGGTCTGTTTAGTGTTGCACAGTGTTGTTTCAAGTTGCAAACTTTTGGGCAAAAACTCTTTTCTTTTCAATGGAATCACAAAGATTCTCTCAGGGAGATAAAGTAACTCTGTTTTCCTGATCATACAGAGTTTACAAAATGAATATTAATGGAAATCTGCAGCATTTGTATGCTGTCTCAACAGCGCCACCTTTTAAGTGAACAAAGAGCTGAAACATATTAGCAGTATGGAACCAATTTTAACAACATTTTGTTATGGTCAGACACCAACACCTTACGGCTGCTAGTACAGCCAGTTCCACTCAGAAAAGACACCTTATTCTGTAACCTTACACACCTTTCTTATTTCACTGAGTTGTTCAGCTCGCTGGTCCATAAAACAAAACAACTCCAATCCATTTAGAAGCGTAGCTTGCTCAGAACGAGCTGTTCTACCAGACCAGGGGTAAAAGCTGTGGTAAAGTGGACTTACATGAGAAAGAGGACTTATATGGGACCTAAATGTAGCTTTGTGTGTACTTTGTTTTTTAAATTAGGTTTTTGGTTCCTTGCAACTCATCTATTAGATATTAGAAAAATATCTGTTGCAGTGCGTTTGTTTTATTACCTTTGTACCTTGATGGCCAAAAATTGCTTCCTAGCAGCTTTAATGTGGAGTCTTTATAAAGCGTCTGAACGTAGCTCGAAGTTGAAATTTCACAACACAACATAACAGCGTTTATACATTAAGTCCTTACTTAATAAATTCAATTTACACCAGTAATCTGTGAGTCTAATGAGTCTGCAGTTGCATCCTGTAATGTTTTCCATGAAAGCAGAGTGAAAGATGTGAAACCACTTGCAAAGAACAGTTTAAGAATGCTTTTTGTAATTAAGCTCATTATGATAAGGAGCAATGGTATGTTAACAGCTTCAAATCAGTAATGTTCTGAAAAACATGAGAGCTCAAAAAGACGTGGTGGAAAAATGATGTATGATAACTACTTTATGCTCCCTACAAGAGAAACACTTTAGTTGTAAAGATACAATATTCCCACATTATTGTGGGTAACTCATGTAATGGGGTTTCGCAGCCAACAGATGATAGAGCTGTCACTCTACAGCATGTCTAGACCACCACCCACATCTGTCTGCGGCTGTCTTGTGGCCATCTGTTTTTCAGCACAACCATGCAGAACCACTGGAGGCTGAGGAGATTTGTGGTCAGCTTCTCAACAACTTCCTTTACAATTGTATTCATTATTATTCATTAACAAGTGTTATTACCATTCAGCATGGCATGCATGTTGAAATTATGCAAAGCAAGCTGCCTACAGAAACATCAGTTTTGAGCAGATTACCCTTTTTTGTGCCTTCACAAGGTTTTGTTTGGACAAAAATAGTACATTAGGCATTTTTTCCATATAAAGTCCTGCTGTTATGTTTTGTGAAATGCAACAAAAACAAAAGGCATCAAGTTTATGAATGCAATAATATCCAACATTGTTTTTTTTTGTTTGTTTTTTTTAACTCATTTTCTGACTGCCATCGAGCATGTTGTGAGTATTGCTGCAATTTTCAGTGAGGGCTGAGATAGTAAATGCACTTCATACTCTTTGCTGGAGTTTTCTCCCCACAGATGGTCATAAAAGAGCTCTCCACAGCTGCTGAACAAGAATCATGACTGCTGTAATCATAAAACTCATTGTTGATGTTGTTGAACAAGGTCAAGCAGAGAAAGAGGATAGATGTCAGCTGCAGAGAGCAGTTTTAACAGTGGACATCCAGAGGAACACAGCACAAGCAGGAATCACAGTGGCTGGTCAGATATTGACAACTGTGGTCAGCTGACCTGTGTTTGGTCAAATATTTGTAAGCTGTGCAAAACTGCAACCAGTTGACCGTTTTTGGGATAAAAATGTTAATCCAAGTTATTGCAATATTTTTTTTACTTTCTTTAAAAGATCTTCACAAATGCAGTTATAGTGAATTGCGAATAAGGTTGGAACCATGACATGTAATGAATTAACTTGAAAGGCATAGTGGTACTTGAGCCAACCAGACAGGAAATCCTTTACTGCTTTAGATGGCTTGGCCTGACTAGCATATGCCATCTCTGTTTATGGTATTTGAGTGAACTTTATATCACTTTGTAGCTGTTTCTTTAAAGGTCAACCATAAATATCGTCCTCACACACAAGAATTTCTTTTTTGGAAAAATAATCTTTTTTTTTTTTTCAACAACTAACTTATTCTATAAACTTGATTCCAAAATAGTTAGGAAACGATGAGAAACTTAATAAAAAACAGAATTAAATAACTGCAAATGAAAAGTGTTTACAGTACAGACAACAATTTCTACTAAATCCTAATTTAGTATATAATATAAATTATAAGCAAATTATTGCATTTTCCTTTATTTGAGTTTCACACAAAGTCCCAATTTTAAAAACAGTGTTGGATAAAATATCTGGGTATAAGATGACTATGCAAAATGAGGTGTTAAACATGCCTCAAAATGGCCAACAGAAGAAGATTTAATGAGGCATGTGTGTAAAGGTTGTGATAGTATTGTTAAGCATGGGTCTCTTGGGTTTTTGTTGGAGTGTTTTTAGCATCAGTTAATGAGATAATATTCTTCTGGAACATCATTACTAAAGGTCATTTAAAACTAACCCTATGTTAAAAAAGTTAGATTAAAATCAAGTTCAACTGATTGTTTTGTTCTTACAGGAAATGTTACACAAAACTGTGTAAGAATGCTCCAAACTGGCCTTTTTTGCATCATTTTTTCATGTAACAGTTAAGTACTATGTGAAAATGATTTAATCAGTGATGGCTGAGATGCATGAAGCTACTCTCGTTTCAAGATCCAGGTGTTGTGAATGCTGGCTCACTGTAATGCTGCCATGGCCTATTGGGGCACTTGAACAGAACACAGGCATTTTTAATGCAAGTCTAACATAAATGCTTTCCCTGCTAGCTCTCTCATCACATCCTGTGATATTGTTGTATTTTTTTCCTTTTAAGCAGCTCTTCCTTTATTTCCTGGTACCGTACTATACACATGAACAGTACATAAAAAGCAAAAGGGTTTATTACAATGACTTAATTTGGTACAGTTAATTGAGTCACATTTCTGGTGTGAGTGCACTACATACTCAAACCCTGCACTGAATAAGAGTTTATTATGGAATTAGGACGCAGATGATATTGGTTTCAAAAATGTACGTGGGGTGTGTAATTTTAGCAAGAAGCATAAGGGGAACAAGATTTTAGAGCACTCAGCCCTGGTGCTACCTGTTCTGCTATTGCTGTATGTTTTGGACACCATAAGTGTCACAAAGAGTACAACACAGACTTCTTAATGTTACTCAAACTTAAAGTAACAGCATGCACAGATTGCATCTGAGGAACAACTCTACATGTGCACCCAAAAACATTCCAAATTTGTGTGTTTGCACGTTTTTATCATCCAGTGTGAGCCTGGTAAAACATTTATAATTTTACACATTCTATGCATACTAGACTCCCCACTATCACCACATACACACATACACAAAACCATAAACAGTCACGCTCCCCCGGCTTGCCTGCTAACAGTTGCATCTCTCGCCGCTTTTAGCCACAGGCCCCAAACAAGCCATCTGCACTAGTTTCTGCCGCTGCCAGCCTGGCTCAGAGAGATGGACTTTGTGTGTGTGCATGCGTGTTTGTGTGCATGAGGAGGGGGCAGGGGTTGCCAGCTGCAACAGTGATTTAAGGGAAGAATTTGAAGACGGAGGGATTATAGAGTATTGGTGGCATAGGACATGGAATGACAAGAGTGCATAAGAGATTTGGCAGACTAAGGAGGTGTTACAAAGGATCACAGGAAAGAACTAAATGAAAACAATGATAAAACAGAGAAAGAAGTACGCTGCACAGAGTACAGCCTCAAAAAGCTGCACAGTGGTGCCATAAACAAATTTCTAGCAGAAAATTAGTTTTGAAAGGAACACGGTGCAGCTTAGATTCCACTTGTATTTTAACATAACAAGAGAAAGTTTTAATAAATTCCAGATGTTTATTTTTAAACATATGAAATGCAACTTCAGAAATGCATTCATTAACAAAATGTAAGTGTAAAATGATAATTGGTAAAATGATGACTTTGCTAGATAGTAGATTTGGAGTTTTTTCGTCACCTAAACCTCACTAGATGTTAGCTTGGTGTGAAAATCCGACACTTTGCTCAACAAACAACCGGTCTGACCACCTTGAGAAACCTTAAGAAAAATTTCCCAGTGAACATGATCTAGTCAGCTACTCTGTGTTTTTAGAAACATATTTATAACAATTTTGTATTCACTGGGAGTGTCATTTTTAAGAGCCAGAGTTAAAACATGCGATAGTCATGTTTCCAAATGGTTGCTTGAACACTGCAGTATCAAACTGCTGCTGCATGATGGATGTTCAATTGCAGGTTTCACAGAGCCTTTTTTCCAGACTAATTTCACATATTTAAAACATTCAAATGCTTGTTTACAAAAATGATTTGAAATCATATGAACCAGAGGGAGAGGAAAAATGAAAGCGGAAAGATGACAGGGGTGGAAGAAAAGAAAAGTACAGTTGAATCCATTTCCAGAGCTGCAGCCCAATCAAACAACCAAACATTCCCCATTCAACAGCAGTAATTATCTAAAAGATAATCAGTGGCTTTTTACATGTCAATCATTGAGAAGCCACTAAACATACGAATACATATCAACTTGTACATACACTCAAACACACATGCGCACACCCAATGCACAAATCTCATGACTGAACATTGCTCCCAGCATGTTTTCTGGTATCTGATATGCATTCAGCTCCATCCAGCTCAAAACATGTCATTTTGAGGAGAAAAAAAGGAAAAAAAACCACCAGAAGATTTTGACTAGCATGCCCCTAGCCCCAAACACTCACACCTGCTTCTGTTGGAGACAAACATCCATAAACATTCCCTTCTCATCAGGATTCATATGCCTTTTTCCCAACGAAGCAGCTTCATACAGACATCTTAATTGCATGTTCTCCAGCAGCTAAAATTTATGTAATTATAGTTCAATCATTGAAACTTCTGGCCGGGAACAAGAATGGAACAGGTGCTGCAGCAAACAGTGGCATTATGTTGCGTGTGTCATAGGTCCCTGAAACGAAAGCATAAAAATACAGCATTTTGTGCATACACACTTTATAATTTTAACACCAAATTACTGACTGAGCAGTTTAACATTTCAGGCGGAATTTGGCTCTCTTTTTGATAGCAGAATGAGTGATGTCATGCCATGTTATGTCTCCACTTTAAGATTGAGACAGGCCTAGTTTACCTACCTACCACATGAATCTACCTAGTTCTCTTTTTCCCTTTGGCAGAGGAGTCTGGCCTCATTCTTATTCGCACAAATTCCGCCCTTTCTGGCCTGTGACGGTCAAACAAAAGGTCTGTTTTGTTGCAATTAGTTTGCAAACATTAACACATTGCATTCCCAAAATCATGTCACTGACTATGTACTCTCAGGTTGGATGCTGTTCTCAAAACTATACACTAGTTCTTTGTTACAAGCTCAATAGATGTATAGAATTGACAAATTTGATATAATTTAACTTCTTCCTCGTGGATAAAAAACTGTAAAGACGACTAAAAGGATGTTTTAAAAGCTGGAACAGTACAGGGATATATTTCAGAGTACCATATTTGACAATCCATTCAATAATGTTTAGCAACAGCTTTATACTGAAATGAAACTGATAGTCTCATCAAGCACTCAATAGACTTCAACCTCATAACTAAATGTAAATACTCAAGACAATTAAAATAATGATTAAAGGGTACAGACTGTGCGTTTGTGTGGATATGAGTGCGTAGGTGTGTGGGTGTGCACATCCCAAGCTTATGTTTGCATGTGAACACATGTTACAGAAACCCAAGTGGCGGAGATAAGGAATGCATCCTGAAGCAGAAAGAGAGAGGGAAGAGAAGAGGAGAGATAGAGAGAGAGAAAGAGAGAGAGAGAGAGAGAGGAAGAGAGAGAGTTTCTGTGTGTGAAAGAACTCTTTCATCTTCACCCCAGAATCCCTGGCGAGGCCTTCCATGCCAATCCATTTCCTGGAGTTGGCTTCAGTCTCACCCAATGGGACGACACACATACACACACACACAAACTTGGCTCACTTCATCCCACTGTGAAAGCTGCAATCTTGCTTCTACACACAGACAGACACTTACGGACGCACACGCTCTGAGCCCGTTGGGATGACAGCGAGGAAATGGCAAGCAGCAGCTGGGGGGTCCCTTTGCTCCTATACAGAAACGGTGGCACCCCAGAGGCATCCCCTTGCCCTATCTCAACACTTTGTGCCTGCATGTGCATTTGTGTAGGTGTGTGTTTGCGTGCTGGTAAATTTGTGTGTGAATGGGAATGTGTGAAGTTGTCCTCCCTGATCACCACCTTAGTACCTGTCGTGCTTGCCTCATGCTCCCAGCACTCCTGTATGTGAGTGTATGTGTGCGTGACTGTGTGTGTAGTGATTCTTTCAAGCTTCCAGAAAGAAAAACACAAGAGAGATTAATAAGGCTCGAGCGGTGAAACAAACCACACAGACCAAAAGACTGTCCTGCATTCTGTAAGTGTTTTTGGCACAAGTGTGTGTGTCTAAGAGTGTGTGTGTGTGTGTGTTTTTGTCATCATGTAATCCACAGGCATTTTTTGAAACCTTTCTGTGTGCATAAGTGTGGTGTGTGTCGGTGTGTGTGCCTGTGTATTTGTGTGTGATACTAACCGCAGGCGTCCAAGTCTGTTCATTAGCAGGCTTAGCTAGCAGAGGGAAGCATGTAAAGATGACTGCTATTAATTTAGCATCTCACTGGCCTCCCTTGCTCTTGCTCTCTCCCTCTCTCTGTCTCGCCCACTCACACACACAAACACACACACACACACACACACACACACACGCATACACGCATACACAAACACACACATAGATGACTGCCAATTCATTAAGTGAACGTTTGGAGCCCCAGACTGTACCAACTGGTGGAAGCTAACTAATCTGCACTGCGCCAGTGGAGAGAGAACGAGCCAGAGAAACAGATAACATTCACCGAGGGGGACATTCAGCCTCTGAAAACAACTATTAACATCAACATTTGGTAAGGCCTCAACTTCAGAAAGATAAACACACACACTCACAAGTGCTTGCATTTGGTTGTGAATACAAATCCTAAAACATACGGGAAATCGGAAAGCAGGAACTAGGTGTACGGTGGCTTTGTGTGATTTTGGTCCATGTATCTTAGGAAGTGCCATGTGGTAGGCTTACTGCTGTTTATTGTCCCTCTTTCTTAATTGTTATGTTTGTTCCTCTCTAGGAGGCGCAGTTTGGTCGGACAATGCAAGACTAAGGACAAAAACATCCAGGCCTTTAATCTTCAATGCAACAGTTTTCAGATACAAGAGCAGGGTCAGAGCCGTTAACATAATAGTCAGGAGAGGACAGCCACAGGTTAAACAAGAATGTCTTCAACTGTTTAAACTGCATGAGTATACTGTTAGTGGGGGCAACACTATATTTGAAGCACAGTACATAAAAATGGACTCAATTGCCATTACTCTGTCATAACCATGATATGACACATGTCATTAAAATGAAAGAATCTTTATGAATATTTATGACTGTTTTCATTAAGTGTCATTCAGTCAATTAACCCTAACTATATAACCATAACCCCCTTTAGAAATGACATGATTGAAAATAGATATTCATAGGGACTCCTTCATGTTAAGAGTACAAAGAGGCAGCTTTAAGGATGACACACAGGGAGATGTCCTTTAAGCCATGGTTAAAAAGTTTGCTCAGGATAAACAACCCTAGTTCTCAGTAAGCTTCCCACTTAGCTGTCCTTGGGCCCTTAAGCCTTCAACCAGCTCCCCCATCAGGAAGCCTTCAGTCTGCTAGCAACCCATTTGCACTTCAGTCAAGTAGACTATGGTGTGGGAGTCTGTAGTTTTCTTTCATGAGCCAGCTAACCTGCTGCCTACCTTTCTTGAGCTGGTTAGCCATAAGCTTTGTAGCCTCCTGCCGGCTCCAACTCCTCAGTAGGTTTGCCACTGGCCTGCCAGTGTTAGTTTTCAGTCAACCAACAACCAGCCTGTTAGCTTCCACTTCCAATTTATGTACCTGAGTGGCTGGTATTCTGCCTAATTTCACCATAAACAAGTCACAGGAGTTTCTGGCTAGCTAAAAAGATGGCTTACTGTCACTCAGCCCCCTGATCTCACCTCTGCCAGATAGTGCTCAAGAGCCAGACTGCTAACCTCCAGCCAATTGACCAAGGAACTAACAGAGAACCAGCAAGTTATCTGCCAGATCATGCCTTGGAGTCACCACCTTGTAAGTCCTTCAGAAGAAAGCAGGGTTCCTGCCAACATCATGCCTTCCTCATCCTCTCCACAACAGCACAAGAAAGGTTCTGCTGCCAAGAACAGTCGAGGTCCTGCTGCCCAGCATCTTGGAGGTTCTGTTACCCATAACCCAAGAGGTCCTGCCACCAAGGACAGTAGAGGTTGTGCAGCTCAGTGCCATGTAGGTCCCACTGCCCAGAACTTCAGTTTTCCAGTACTCCAGAGTCTGAATTGGCCAGCTTTCCAGAACCCCAGTGATCCTAAGCCTCAGCTGCATTGCTATCCAGCCAACGTCCCAAATGTTTTTGCTTTTGGAGTCCCAAACTGTGTCATCCACAGAGCAGTGCTGACGTCATGAACCTCTTGAGTGATTTTACCCTTGATGCTGCCATGTGATCAACATCCAGAGAAGCTTCATCCTTTTGCCCTGGTCTTTGAAAGAACCGTTGTACTCCTGGTCCTGTCTCCCAGATGCCATCCTATGGTCTACGACCTTGCTTTTGTCCTGCCCGTAGGCTACCATCCTGAGGTTTCCTGCTAAACCACTGTCCAGTCCCCAAGCTGTCCACCTGAGGTCTCTGGCCCCATTCACCCTTTCCCAGGCCATTTGTCACTTGTCCAGTTCCTCATGTTCCCTATTTTCTTGGCTCACATAAGTGTGACAGTGAAGGTGCATTAGCTACACATTCAGCTGATACATCAGGAAAAACTTATTTGTGAAATAAATTCAATTTTGGTTTTGAGATATCTTCGTAGCTAAAAAAAAAACAGTCATTATAAAAAATACACTTGGTAATTATAATT
>JAQNCA010000024.1:21858868-21872592 GCA_029783725.1 Acanthurus tractus | reverse complement strand
GTGTTTTGTTTTTTTTGGAAAATAGCTTCTTTCCCATCAGCAAAAGGTACACCTATTTAGTTCGTTTTGTTTAAATCTACCAAAACTGTCGTTGTGTATACTGCTAACTTGTTGTTGCAGTTGCAATTATGTGATGTAAATCCCTTAAGAATATTTGAGCATATCCAGACTTGATCCATAACAGAGAGCCTGTGTGTATCCATGTGTAAGTCTCCTTCACCATCTCCATAGCTGTGTTAATCATCTTCACTGCCACTCACTCTCAAGGTCTTAGTGGCTCTATGTTGAAAGCTGCAATCCGCAATTCAAATAGAAACAGAAAATGGTGTTGCAGCCAAATTAAGCAGCTCAGTGTTTGCAGTCTGAAACATGACACTTTGATTTCAGAGGGGTAGATCATTACTTTGCTTATCCTACTGAAAATTTGTTCGGGCTGTAGGTTAGAATTAATATTCAAGCTACAAAAGCATTCATGTTTAGCATCCGGGTTGACTCATTAGTTGAATGTGCATAAAGCAAAATTAAGTGCGAGATGATAAGGCAGAGGAATTTAATGAGAGACAATTGTTTGACTGCAGTTTGTTAATTTATATTGATTTACTTTAAATCCTCTTCAAGAAAAAAGACAGAAAAGCAGAACTATATGAGAGAAAGTTTTAATTTTATTCATGTAATTAAAAAAACAGCTCTTTAACTTGTGTAGACTTTGACAAACTTTTAAAGACAGTAATAGTTTTCCAAGAATACTTCTCTAAATGACACATATTTAACCCTATTTGATTTAATCATCTTCTTCAAAAGCACAGACAGATCTTGATTTTCCCTTCACTGCTTATTATGCAGGTATATAATTAAAGCTATAGAAAAATTACCACCCTGAATAGCTGTTTCAGGCACTGGAACTATAAATTTCCAAGTTTACTGTCAGTGACCACGTTTTATCATCAGTTGTATCGAAAAAAACATCAGAGAAAGTCAATTTCACACTGCGTTCATAGGTGAACATCAGGAAGCTCAGTTTATTAACAGTGAATCTAAAATGAAGACTTGTAGCATAAAGGCGGCAGGTCCCCACATGTGTAGCTACTCAACTTGACCTCTTTAAAGCCCACTGAGGCAGCATTTTTCTCTGTTGATAATTCATTGCCATGGTTATATTTACCAAAGACTTTCCTTTAAAACTTGTGAGTGTGTGGGAAAGGAGTTGAAGTGTCCACTGTCCAATGTCCACTGATTTTGGTGTGTATTTTTGTGTGTGCATGAGAGAGACAGAGAGGTGGAGAGAAAGAGCAGAGAGACAGCAGGGAAGAGAGAGGTGTGCATGTGTGCGCATTGGACATAATTAACTGGATGGTGCTGGGAGTACGATGAGGGTAGGGCAGCTTTAAAAGCTTTGTCAGACCATACTGACCTTGGTAACAAAGGCTTTTTGCCCAAAGTTATTAACAATAATTGGACCTAATTATATGATGAATAAAAAGAGGAAATTGCTGAGGAGTGTTCAATTGAACAGTCGTTACAAAGACTGGAAAATAGCACAATAACAGGTCAAGTGGAACCAGTGCTCCATGTGTCTGTGCATCAGTGCATCCAGTTGGTGTGTGCCTGCCCCACGTGTCCTTATATCTGTGGCTGTTGAATAGATAAGCTTTGTGTCATAATTATAGCACAGCGGGTCACAAACATGTGTTCACATCTAAAAAAAAAAGAATAAAAAGATGGAAATATATTGAATAGGTGTAAATCAGCATAACAAGTCATTTTTTGGGCCAAACACAAAATCAATGTCATTACAATGTAGAAGGCAACACACCTTTGTGAAAACAGACAAAGCTCATCTCTGATTAAAAGCAGCTCAAATTAAATTATTGTCATGCATGACAATATTACAATAAATGTAGGGAAGAATAGGGACAATTTTGAGCTGTGCTGAGTTGTGATCCACACATTATGTATGGGGAGTCTCTGATTAAGTCTTATTTGGAGTCAGGGAGGCAAAGTAAACCACATTTATGCCAATTTTTCCTTTGAATATAGGGAAATTCTTAACTTTCCATTTTAGGAACCCAACTCGTGAAATTCTTCTTAATATATCCACCATGAATAAATGGTTTGTATCAACCAAACCAGAAACTTTGATTTTAAAATTAGTGGGAAGACTGACATAGATAATTTTTCATGAGTTGAATTATGTTTCTCTCAAGTTTGAATAAGATTTTAGCTGGTATGGCAGACATTCAGCAAAAATGGAGAAATATTCACATTTATTTGGAGACATTTGTCAGTCCACTGCAAAATATAAGTCCAGTAGGTACTCTCTTTTTAGCTCTGGTTTTGGTTTCTACCAACTCAGAAATATCTGGCTCTTTGACTCCTTAATACTGTACCAATATTTACTAAATAATCAATCTGAATCTACATGTTGTTGCAGAAGACATAACTACAATATTAGAAAAAGTGAACAAAACAGTAAGATTGAAAAGTAAAGTATGTAGCATAAAAAGAACAAACAAGCAGAAAAAAAATATCATTTTAAGGTCCCATGTTATGCAAAATACACTTTTTCATGGTTTCCTAATAAAAATATATGTCCCTCGTCTATTCACAGACACCCCCAAAAAGAGAAAAATCCATCCTCTCCCCTCCGTTCCAAATGCCCATCTATGTTGCCATTGTTTTCCTCACTAAGTTGCTCTGGTAGATCAACATCGGTGTTTAATGTACGAGCAAAACCCGCTAATTGCTCTGTTGTTAACTGCAGGAACGAACACAAAAGTCTTCATCCACTGCAAAATTCTGACCCAATGAAAACCCAGTGAAATGTTTAATCTGCTTTACTGTATATTTAGCCAGTCCAGCCTGGCATTAGCAATGTAGCTAATACAGGGAGATAGAGTATGTTTATTAATGGTCAGTCAGTAGGGTTGAGAATGGACCTTTTAAGCTTTTAAGGGTACTGACCAAATTGCGTCTGTACTCTGGAGCAACTATTCACATAGATCATCATCATATATGAAACATTTCAATACCGCAGAGCACACACTAAACAGAGAAAGATACAGAGGAGGAAGTCACCCCAAAGCTCAGCTCCTGGCTATTATGATGACAGTTATGCTTTCACACCAATGCAAAATGAGTCTATTATCGGCAACAAAGCATTACACTAAGCGCTCACCATAAGCACAGGGTTGTGGCCAAAGTCACATGTACTTTCCGAGAGAGGCGTGACAAGCCTCAGCTCATTTGCATTTAAAGCTGCAGATACGGACACAGCATGTTTAGAAGCAGGCTGAAACAGAGGAGTACATGGGCACGCCTCTCCACATGATCTGAGTGGTGTTTTAAGCAGGAAACTTCACAGGCATGTTTCAAGGGATCTCTGAGACCTATTAACACAAAAGGGCAAAAAGGGCCATGATATGAGACCTTAAAATGTTTAAGAACATTCCGAAGATTATTTTAATGTGCATTTTGTTCTACATTTTAAGAAATTTTAGAAGATAATAATTGTGTTCTAGTATTGTGTAATGAGTTCAATAAATGATAAAAGACCAGGATTTTTACGCGAGGATTAATAACATTAGATCATTTTCATCCATTCATTGCAGCTGGTAATATGAAGTTCATGTTCGCTAATTATTTTGTTATTTAGTTCCTGATAACAAAGCCCACCACTGCCATATCTAAAAAAAAACCCGAAATAATTTATAAAATTAGATGTTGCAGTAAAAGAATGACTTTCATATTTCATCTGGTTTCCATGTCCATGTAGAAAGCCGACACATATTCAAAGAAAAAGGAATGAAATAACAAGAAGAAAAGGCTAAGACTGTGTAATGGGGCAGGCAAAGGGAAGGTGTGTGCAGGATTACCTCTGGAATATCAAAGAGTGCCAGCATCAGAAAGGGTTAGGCCTTTCGTCATTAAGCATGCTCTCTTAATGATGAGGCTCTCACTCCTGCACTGATGAGGGAAGGAGAGAGACCAGTGGCCAGCTAATTGGAGTCAATTTCTGCATGACTGACTGTGAGTGCATGTGTATTTATGCATGTGTATGTGTATATCTATGTGTGTAAATGTCTCGGTGTTTGTCTGTTGGTAAGAGAAGTGATATGTGTATTCCTTTTGGCCACTCTGTGAAAAGAATGCCTGGTTCTACCTTATTTTTACTGTCTTTTAAAAAACACCTTTTCTGCCTGTCTCCATCAGTTAGCTGACCTAAGGGGAGAGACAGACACCAAGTTAACAAGATGCATTTAGTCAGGGAAGCAATTGAAGGGCGGACATATTGACAGACACCGAACACAATTGAATCAAATTAGTCCACAGTGTATTTATTTAGTCCAATTAGTTCCAGGACTAATGCCAGAAAAGAAAACTGCCAATAAACAGCTCACCTCCATGGAACCCTTCACCTCCTTCAGGTGAGCTAAAGGGCAAAGTCAGATACAAAAACATCCTCAGTCTGACAAGAAATAATTGATTAGACCATTAAAAATACAGATCAAGTCACCATTAAATTTTCCGCTTTTCTAAGTTACCAAACACCCTGACAAGGTTAGTGTTTTACGCTAATGGTCACGGACACAGATGGTCATCCTAGGCAGTGAACATCCACTTGCATTTTCTATATTATCACACATTTTATTTTGCTCCTCATATATTATCATTAGGCTTTTCACATGTCATTATAGGCGCCAATGTGATAAAGGAACAAAAAGTCAGGTTTATTCATTATACAATACATTTTATTGTATAATGGTGGCAAGAGGGTGGCTGTAGATCAGATCACCCACCTGTCAGAAGGTCCTTGACTCAACCACTCTGCATGTCAGAGTATCATTAATGTGAATGCTTGGGTTATACAGAACTTTGAGGGTCATTAAGACAAGGAAAGTGCAAAATAAATGCCATCCGTTTTTACATGAACTAATTTGAAACTGTGGTTTAAGATAACAGTGTTGTTGTTTTTTTTCCGTGTCTTCCACGACTCCATCACATGACGCTGAGTGCTGATGTTAAATCAGAAAAGCAGTAATTGTAGAACATTAACAATTATTAAATATTTTTCCATTATTTTGTAACTGTATGCTTGTTTTGGAGAAAAAAAGAGAAAACATTAACTTTCTTACAGCAATCAAAGAAAATCATTCAGTGAAGTTTAGCCTGGTTGTCATTTAGTTTTGATGACATTCCTAGATTTCCTGGATTGGAAGACCATGCAAGAAAAAATCGGAAAGTGGAGGCAGTGATGTGAAAAACACGGAAGTGATATATAAAACCAGATGGAGGAAGTGAAGGCAGTTTCACCTTGATTCTGACTAAGAGGCCACTATCTTTTGTGCAAGAGCATTTTAAAGATTTAGATCAAAATTCACCCAAAAGTATCCATGTAAATTTCTCTTCCACTGTGGCTAAGAAATGGATGTTCAAGGGCAGACCGGTGTGAAGGCCTAAAATGGAAGGAAGAAATGGCAATTGTTTCCGGAAATTTCAATCACTGGTGTTACATTCTGTTGGTACACTCTGTTTTCCATTTGATACAGATCAACAAGAATGCAAAGTTATACAAAGGTTCCTCTGGGTTGCCATGAGATGCTCTCACATGTTAGGTGAATATGGATGGGAACTCAGCTTGAGGAAATGTGCCTAAAAAAATCACAGACTGAAGTACCTTGAATGTGGAAGATTCTTTAAATTCCCAGATGATCAAACCTTGCATTCATGTCATGAACATCCTCTGAAAGTGTTGACAGCGGGTTCAGTCTGGATGTGACTTTTAAATTTGACATTAGCATCAGAACAGAAAATTGTGTTTCAACATCAACAAAAGTTGGGAAGAAAGTCATTGTTGGTGTTGCTGGTATACACATAGGGAAACATCACTGCACACAAAAAAACTCAACACATCCTGTGTTTGAGCTGAAATTAGACCTAATGAAAATGTTTAACAGCTTTATGTAGTGGTCCAGTTTAAATGAAAGTGATTATAAAGTGGGTTTATGTGCTAAAACCCTCAAATCTACAGTTAAAAACTGTTGAGTTGGCCCTGGTTTGATTACTATGAGGGCAGAAAACAAACAGAAAGCTCATCTAACACCTGTCAATCACAGAGGTGCATCTCAACTATAACATTACCTCCAAAAAGGAGATGAAGTAACACATCCACATATTAGGTGACATGAAATAAACTAAGAACCCAGATTTACACAATGAGGGAAGTTATGTATTCCTCAGTGTGAGACTAGCAATTAGGAGCCAAAACCAACTCTATTAGTCAGCTAGTGTAGATTTTAACAAAGGACAGGCTAACATACTTTTTTACTCTGCTGCTATCAGTAATCATATAGACTTGTATCTTGTATAAGTGCTTGGAGTTTATCACATTTTCTTGGTAAAACTGAAACTTGCTTAATAAAAGCTTGACTATCATCTGTGCATGTGTGAGTCTGCAGAAGGGTGTTAGTGTTTTACATTAAACGTCTGGAATCTATTAAGTTCAACCAGTGTTAATGGAGTTATGCGTCCCTACAGTACAGAAATGCGTCTGAACGATCATTTTCTGTAATGCAATGTTTGTATGTGTTGCTGCAGTGGCTAATGGCCAGTCTTCCTCCCTGAACGGGCTCAAAGCAGTCTGTAATTCAAAGAAATGAAAGGAGCAGGATCAGTCAGTGACTGATTGATTGCATGTTTAACGTAAGCTCAAATCATTCCTGTTTTCTAAGGTCCAATGGTGTGGTTGCATGCAAACTTGATTTTGGCCAAGTTATGTTGTTTTCTTTTTCAGATTTTGACTAAAAATGTTTTTTTAATGTGCTAAATAAATAAATAAATACTGTCTTCAGTCTTCTGCATTATTAGTATATGTTTAAACAAAAGAGAAAGAAGTTCTCTTCTAGGTCTTTTATTATTGCCACATTAAACATCAAAAGAAGTTTGAACAACTATAAGCTTTTCCATGCCTTTTGTTACAGAACTAGGATGAAATGATCATTTGAATAGGAAATAACATTTTGCATAGTTGTTATAACCTCAACTGACATTTATGAACTACCAGTATATCAGTTGTGATTGTGGGAGATGAGGTTGATTTAGACTGTAATTTTTCTCTGGCAGAAATCACACTGATGGTATGAAAAATAGCCCAAATTATAACAGAACACCCAAAACTACTTCTATCCATCCAGTCCAATAACAAGAAATTGAATCGGCAGAAAACAATCAAACCGGTAAAAGTGAATGTGTGGACACTGGAATGTGGAAAAATATCTTATAATTTTAAAGTTATATGAGGAATTTATTAAAAAAGTAAGTTTTATTATGTGTCAATAATCAGTTAACATCACTAACATGACTAAAAATAAAATATAAATTTATATCTTTCCACCCTTATATAAAAAAGATGCAAAAAATCATGTACATGAGTCAATATAATTTTTTACTATCTAGAATTTATGACAATTCATTTCGATTCATAATAGAATCACACTTTAAACAGGCTCAGGCTTAGTTGTTACTGACTATTATGCCGTTTGTATCAGTTCCACTGTTATGGGTAATTTTAAGCTATCCCTAACATCATGTGCCCAAACCGGAATTTGTAGGACTTAACAAATCACATCCCTAACTTTTTTCCTTGCTCTGACAACATAGCGTGACTCAAAGTACACTGACATTTCGGAGCCTTAAAATAATGAAAATGTTTGTGACTAAAACAATCTTTTAGAGAGAGAGAGAGAGACACATTTTTACAAAGATGATGCTCACAAGCCGGTGTGGAAGCGAGAGACAGCTGTTTTCGGTTAGCTCGTTGAATATTTTAATGAAACTGTGAAAATAATTGCCTGTGCTTGTAATGTTGGTGTTGCATAAGGGCTTTCACTTCTTTCTCTCACTTTATCACATTAGTACCTTGTATTTCATTGGGGTATTTTTTTTTCAAAGTGAGGCATGTAGCATTTGAAAAACACTGTCATCACCTCTTTACAGACTGTATTATCTAAATCCTTGATTAAAAAGTAGGGAATCTTTTTCTATTGAAAACGAATATATTTCATTTCATCTTGGGAAATACTGGGAAAATGTGTGCTGTTGCAGGGTGTTCATTAATTCAGGCTGCTATGAAATGTAACTGGATACTTCTCAGTGAGTTTGCCAGGTTCAGACTTTAATTCAAATATTCTTCCACAAGTTTTTTATTCAAACCCAGTTTCACTCATAAGCACACCTTTCACTAGAGCAGAGGAACAAATCACTGTCTGGTAAACCCGCCTATCTGGGTCTTGCGAACGACTGAACATGGACCTGGACATCACATTTTGCCTGTCTTGTTTTTTAAACTCCCAGGGCTGATGACCAAGCACTTCATGTAGCTCGGTGTAGCTGAGTAATTGGGCTGCAGTTGGGCTACACCTGTCACTCACCTCTGCAGCTAAAGGCTTGTGTCACATATTTGGCTCATGTCAGTAAATTAATTTCACTCTAGGTTAAATTGTTTTTTTTGTTTGTTTGTTTGTTTGTTTTTTTTACTTGTACATTCATATACTTTAAAGTTAACTTCACCGTGTTTTCTTGAGAGCTTGGTTGGTTTCAACAACAAACAGTATGTTAGAAACAGACTGAAAGGAAAGTTGTGATGTGTTTTGTAAAAAAACTGACACTGTCAGCCTTAGACTTTGATTGGTGCAATATTTGTGTGGAAGGGCATCTAAAAATAGGGTGTTCCTTCATTTCAGCAGCCACACAGACAGAAAACCAGCAGGGATGCCCACATTTTTAGCTTTGTACAGTTTAATTTCAGCATGTTACTCTGTGTTGTTGATTTGAACATATTTAGAGGTGAGGTTATGGGATTACCTGTAGCTGTGAGTCATGACACTCTGCTGATTTTGTGTCACCACAACTGGATCCATTAAAGACAAAGAAACTGGTGACACTACCAAGAATCCGTCCTTTGTTTATGTGTGAAACATGACACTTCGTGTGAAGCAGCTGCTTGTATAATGAGAATTAAAACAGCTAATTGGAATCAGTGCTAACACTGCAAACAGAGATAACTAGCAGAGTGGAGGATATTCAGCCGAAGTTTCTAGCTTCCACTTTCCATGTAAAATATCCTCTTATCTGCGTGATCAGTCCTGCTGAATGTTTAATGTTGTAAAGGCACTTAAATCTCAAACATCCCCATCGCTATTTGGCACAGGGCTATGATGTGCTCCAGTTAGAAGCACACCATTAAAGTTGACAGCACATCTCCTAAAAATGTCTCTCACATGTCAGATGTCAACCACTGCCATGGGAATCCCCTCCCGCCCATCAACTTGTCAGGTTTCAAAACAGTTTCTTTACATGAGTGCAAAACCAGTTTCATCCTTTTTATGGAAAATACAAGTGTTTGCACATTTGTTATCTTCGTGTAGTCTCCCATGTATGTCATTTTGTCTTTAATGGTAAGGTATTTCTTGCGTCTATTATCAAACTATTAAAAAATCTAAATGAACCTCGTGTTTGGTTAAGCAGGAAGGACAAAGATTGTGATGCTGAGGATGACCATGGCAGAACTAAAGAGAACAGAGCACTGTCAGCTGCCTCAAGAGTCTCTCAGCCAATCGAAGTTTCACAACAAACCAGCAGGAGTAAAACCTCCCCTAAAACCCCATTATGGGACCTATAAGCTTGATACAACAGCAGGACAGACTTCCTGGGCAGCTCAGCTGAAGAGAGAGGCTGCAGTCCTGCCAGTGATTGCCGATTGTCTGTGTACTCAGAGGGACTGCAGATATTGCAGGTTTTTATGCATATGAGCTCACTGTTGCCTCTGTTGTTATTTTGTAGGCCTGATGGATGGTTGTTTGCAGCGTTCATTTTTTAGCCTTGGCTTTCCCCCTAAAGACAGTTATTTGTGTGTGAAGACATAAGTCTGAGGTTGCTTGTATGTGTGAGGGTGCCTGTGTGTTTCTTGTGTGCAAGCGTGTTAAAACACAGTCCCTTTGATTGATGCTACATGTAAAACCTAAACTGGCCCCGCCTGAACCTTGTAATCCATTACACTTGATGACAACGTGTCCTGAGATGACAGCAGGACGCGCCCCAATACCTATAAATCCATATCTCGCCTTGTACTCCGCTCATTTGCTCTCTTTTCTTCCCGCCAAGGCATCATCACCAAGTCACACAAGAGCAGGTTTTATCCTGCATTACAGAAGAAGACAGCATTCTCTTAAAATGAGAGAGAGAGAGAGAGATCTTTTTATGGGAAGAATGGGTGAGGGGGGGCTGAGAATGAAAAAGAACTGAAGACGGATCACTAACCAGGAACAGTAATTTATTTATTTGTCATTTAAACGACATTTTAGAAACAGTTTTGTTCCCTTTGAAGGGGGTCATTTGAAAGGCAAACACAACAAACAAAGCACAGCTACAGTACTCGTGTTGCATTTTGCAGCACAACCACAGATTACTGATCATGTTGTTCTATTCCTAATTGGTAAGCTACTGTACGTGTTCAAAGGTTAAATAGTGAAGTGTAGAGTGGATGCAGGAATCCGGGTTCAAACTGAGTTTGCTGCATGTTAGCTCAGGTTGTGCAGTTTAATCACCCATTTAATTCCAAACACTTGGTCTCGCTGATGGGTTATGGCTTTCTCAAATCTCATCGTGTCAGTATGCAAAAGGAATACTGTTTTACCTGCACTTAGTGTGTGCACAGCATTCTTCATCTGCTGTTCTCTTTCATCCAGCGACTCATTTTAACTGACAGCTCACTGAGTGTCATTTGATGGCAAGCTTTATTCTGTCTAACTTCTTGCTGTGTTGCTCTTTTGTGCACTAAAACTGTCAAAATTATATTGTGAGCATTGTACCTCCAGCTTACCCTAAAATCATATTCACAGAGCATTTTATCTTTTGTTAGGTCTGCTCGAGTAGGCAAGGGCCTTGAGCTGAATACATTAAAGTACTGAGCTGCATGTTTTCTCTATACTGAAAACAACTCAAACTCTTTGGACCCGCTTTGAACTTCTGGATGTGAACTTTTAAGGGACATGACTGGAGCACGTTTTGAAAAGTTTTATCGTGATTTAGACTGAGACTTGCGCTGTGCAAAAAAAGTTTTTAATGACTTGACAACGCCAGTAAACTGCCATACAACACCACAAATATACTCACAAAGAGCTGTCTGAACATGCTAAAAAGGGTTCATACACAAACACACATAAAAGATTTTACATCCACATGAGCGTAAACATGCAGGAAGACACAGGTAAATGCAAAAGGAAAGCATGAAAAGCCCCCACAAACACACTTAGGCACATCCAAGTGACATCCTAAATATGCATACATGCACATATTAGAGGGAAAATTCCTGTGCAAGTAAAAAGCACAGACACACAAACACTCTTAGACACATGCAGTGATCTGTTGTCCTTGTTGTTGTTTTTCTGCCTTGCCTTTCATGTTCAAAGCTTAGAGTGTGATTCCTGCATCTCCGCTGAGGATAGAGAGAGGGAGCATAATCTGTGTGACGGGGTAGAGGTGAAGAAAGAGAAAAAGAGGTGGCAGAACGAATGAAAGGCAAGGGAGAATGTTTAATTGAGCAACCTTGGCGATCTCACATCCTCATAACACGATTAGGACTAACCTGGCATCTAAAAATGGAAAAGGGAATATATTCCTGTAGGTTAGTGTTGCCACAGGCCTCCATATTTAACATGATAATATTTCATAATATCTGTCGATTGCTAATTCCCTGTAGGTGGATTCGAGCAGGGAGATCTGCAGCTTCTCAGGCCTTCATAAACATCTCTTAGAATTAATCTGAGGCCACATCTAAATGGAAAGAAAACCCTTCAGGGTGTCTTAAGAAGACATTCATACAAAACAAAAAGACATTAGAGAAAAAAAGATGTCCCAGCAGTACAATGATGGCAGCTTACTGATGTGAACGATCAGGAGAGTTTAACCAAGATTTCAGCCGTCGACATGACCGTCAGCAGAGACGATGGGTCAGTAGAGCTTGTGAGTGTTTGTGTAGCCATAATAAACAGAGTCAGCGTGAAGTAGAGATGATGCCTGGCAGATATTAACAGCAAATAGGCCCCAGATTTATCTCTCTTGCCCCACAAACACACACATGCACGCAAACATGCACACGCGCACACACACTCACACACATACTTGCGGCACCTTTGGCATCAGGCCAAACTCAGCAGCCACGGGGCAGAGTGACAGAAGCAGCAGTTGGCAGAATATCAGCAAATGACAGCACATATATGGGAGAACACGAGTGTGTGTGTGTGTGTGTATGCGCGTGTGTGTGTGTATGTGTGTGTGTGTGTGTATGCAAGGCCAAATACTACGTGTTTTTGTGTGTGTTGACAGTGACAGCTGGGCTTTAAACAGGAGCAGGCTGTTGGATAAATCAATGAGGCAGTGGGGTGGCCACCACCTCCCCAGCTACTCAGCAGAAAGGACCCCTATTAATGTGCCCAGGACACATCTCAGTGTGTGTGTTTGTGTGCGGCGGTGTCGGTGAATATCTGCCCGCTGAGTATTTGCCAGCTAGTGTTTGTGGATCCTGCTGCGGACCCCGGTGTAGTACATTTTATGGCAATCAGAGCACTCTTTTTCATCAGACTTTTTCTTTGATCAAAAATGGCCTTCAACTTCACCCATTTTTCCTGTTATTGTTCTTCTTTCTTTTATGTTTATGTTATAAAAATATTAGAAGTGTTTTGGAAAGAACCAAAAATCAATTCCAAAACAAAAATGATCTCGAAGGTTGCTATTCAGAGTGGTCCTTGCGGATAATGGGGAATTGAGTTTTACAGTTGAAGAAAATTGGGCTGAATGCCTGATCTCAAGTCAGTTTTTACCTTGGTCTTGGGAGTGCAAAGGGTCAGTAGATCTATCTAGGATGGAAGTGTGAAGCATGGGAATAAAATGCTGGCTTTTCCATGCTTCAATAGGATCCTTGCAGTGCTTTTATAAATATATTGGATTTTCATTCTAATAGCAATCCCAAAGCACAGTGAATTGTGGGAGTCTACCCTTGAAAAGATAAAGGAATGCACCAGCTTTTCAACATCAGTGAGGGTTGAAATGAGAAAGTGTCTGGAAGTGTTCCTGAGATGTTTGAAGTGGTTTTCAAAGTCTTAATAAAGGTTCAGCCCTATATGTAGATCTGCAACAGAAAGTACTGGTTTGGCAAGGGGAGGTGGGTTGTGCAATAGAACTTGCAGAACACAAACTAAAGGCACCCCCAAGTTAGGCTCAGATATACAGAACTGGCCCGATTTATCCTGATTTCTTTTTATTTAAGGAATTTGGTCTGAGAACTTGGACAGGTTTGTGCTCCCTTCTTAATGTTCAGATAACGGATGATTGAAACTCTTCAAACCTGTATGAAACACAGATTTTATTTCTGCTGGATGTTGCACGGGACATATCTTTCATCAAATGTTCGCTCACTTAGTGTAAGCTTCAAGCCACGGTACGTTTTAGAGTGTTGGGCCTTAGTCACGGGACCCGTACAGGACTCTACCTATGCTTACAGAACTTCATTTACAATATTTTATCTCTTGCTAGACAAAAAATCAGCAGATAACCGAAGTTGTCACAATTCCCCCTGAGTTGGATGTGAATGTGTTTCATCTAAATTCAAAGTTGTCAACCTCCTGGTGCTACTAGAGAGGGAGTCCAAGAATTACTGAAGTCAGACCGTA
>JAQNCA010000024.1:21804786-21819751 GCA_029783725.1 Acanthurus tractus | reverse complement strand
CACACACACTTACACATAACACTCACACACATCCGCAGAGCTTGACCACCCATCACTGCCCTCTGATTACCACCAGCTTCAACGGCCACCCTCACTCCTTCTCTCCATCCCTCCTGCACACTCCAGCGATTCTCCCCTCTCCCTCTGCCCCCCCCCACCGTCAGCCACTCCCCACTCTCGAAACCCCTCCGTTCCTCCCCCGCCCAGCTTCCACCCTTTGTCACCGCTGCTTGCCCTCTCATTCCTTTTCACACCACCTTCTTTTCCTAACTTTCCTCACACACGCATTAACATATAAAATGCCTCTACTGCTTCCTAGGCTTAAGTGCTCGGTGGCTTAATCAGTCAAATGCATAGTCACTTACCTGCTAATTCACTCACTTGATTAATCAGCCGACTCACTCACTCATTTACCTGTTTACTCTCTCAGTCTGTTTCATTTACTGGCTTTCTCACTCACTCACCTGCCTGTTAAGTCTGTTTATTTACAATTTGTTTGCATGGACCATGCAATTGACTGTTGGCTGAACCCCTGGCCCAAACAGTGAATACTCAATCATAGCTGGGTACCTGTAACTAGGCACAGCTGATTTGTATTTAAAGAGCTTGTGCAACAGTATTAAACATATATCAAGGACGCCTTTTTACAATCGACATAAGAAATCAAGACAGTGAGAAGTTTGGATATCTTTATAAAGTTATTTTTAATGCTTGCCATCGGGTCGAATTTCAAAAATTAAACAGAAATTAAAACAATTTTTCATGGCAGGTGCAGAGGATGAATTCAGGAGTCTCACCTGAGGAAGAAAGCAGCAGCTCTGCAGTCTGGTTATAGAGCAAAAGAAACTTCAGTATTGCCACACGCAGCAGGACAACTGACTTATAAGTGTAGCGTTTTTTATTGCCCTTGCTATCAAGCCATGTCTTGCTGTTAGCTTATGAAGACATAACATTACTAAGTCAATGACTTGAGCTTCAGCTCAACACACTTGTGAGTACTGAGTGGCCGAATCTCTGAGCTCTAAGATTACATTTGTCCTACTCTTTATTGGATTCCAGTCGTGTGTTCTCAGCAAATAGCCCTTTATATATATTGCTTCTCACACTGCAGAGGCAAACCATGCCACACTGATTTGTGTGTCCATTAGCAGCTAAAACTTGCCAAGTCGTGCCGAGCTGAACCGGGGATGAACCAGAGAAGGCCCAAAGCCTGTGTGACCTGCCTCATATTTCTTTCATGTCTATATGGTTAATAATCAGCTGTTGTGAATGTTGATCGGCATGTGAGCCTCTGTTTGTTTGCATATTATCATGTATGTAGCCATCAAATACATATTGAAACACCTTCACATGGTTATTGTCTTAAAATGGCAAAAATTTAGAAACATGTTCTTAACATTTACACAGGGTTAACATTAGTTTAACTCGCTTGGCAGCCAAATATGAATCCTGCCTGGGGTTACAGCTGCTGAGTTTAAAGACCTCACAGTGCATCAGCAATTATTAAGAATTTGAAGTGATAAATCCTCCTCTGTTGTTTTAAACGTGACGTGTTGTGCAACAGTAGGAAGAACCAACCGATGAAGCAGCATTAACTGAAGTCGTAGCGTCTAGCCTTGAGTCAGCTGTCAACATGGGTCTTATTTGCTAAAGAACCTGTGACACAAACACTCCAACACCTATTTCATGCAGTCCAGTGATGCCGTGGTTACAGTGATTCAAGGTTTTGTCAGTAGCCTGCATGAGCATGTGTGTGTCTCCATGTGGGTTGTGAAACAAGCACCGTAGTGTGTGTGTGTGTGTGTGTGTGTGTGGCCTGGTGCGATCATCAATACAAAAACAGAGACACACTCTGAGATGGGAAAGGTTCTACATCCCTGGTGTTTGCCTCAGGTTGTGCGGGTGTGTGTGTGTGTGTGTGTGTTCATACACACATATCTGTGTTTTAGTGTGTATGAGTTCTATTTGTGCTATTTTATTTGCACTTTTTTCCTGTGTACACAACCTTTATATGCCTGGGAGGGTTCCGTCCCAAATTAAAATTCACATCTAACACCCCCCACCATTAATGCACTGTCACTCAGTACATGAACACACACCTGATATTGAACTAAGACGCCTCTCTTCTCTCAGAAATGCAGTCTGTGCACACATCTTCACCTTTAGAGCATCCATCTCCTTCAGTGTGTAATTAATCACCAGGCAGTTAGCAGTTACCGTCATCCCCAATCTTTTGCTACACTGCTCTGCTTGTCTGTTTGTCCATCAGCGTAGCAGCATCCAGATGGATGTTTGGAAATTGGGATCCTAACGTTTGTCCTCACTGAATTCCTCGGAGAAACAGAAAGAGAAGTAAAAAAAAAAGAGAAGCAACAGATGAGCTGATGGAGGCAGAGAGTGAATGAGAGGCAAGCTGACTGACACACTGCTTGAATGAATGATCAATAAACCAATCAGATTTGGGCAGAGAGTAAGCATGTGATTGACAGAAAAAATGGCAGAAAAAAAATAAACATGAGAGCACAACATACAGTTATTATAAGAGAAAGCAGGCATTTTGTCGGGAATGAATGAAAAATATAATATGTGCATCAACACTCAGAGCAAAAAAAAAAAAAGATAATTAAAGTAAGGCTAATAATAACACACCTGCCTTCAGATCTGCCCAAATAAAAGTAAAATCTAGTTTCTTTGGAAACGAGAAGAACCCTAAAAGTCCCCACTTGCCAAAGGCTTACACAGGTATTTTCACTCATACTGTCTGAATCTATATTCTCTCAGCATAATGATGATATGAACATACTGTCCTTGAATGACACCTCTCCTTTTTACCAGAAAGTTTTGTTGCATCTGTTAAGGCGGAACAACTCACATTTCACACTTTATTGGTTTACATCTAACAAGCTTATACAGCTCTAATATATCATTTTATAGCATATACATCTGAAATAATTTACCGAACTTAGAGCCGATTGGGAGCCAGTGCAGTTATTATAAAGTTGATGTGTTTTCTATAATCTGTTTCCCTCAATCTTTTCAAAAGTCACGCAGCTAAATATATCTGGAACTTTGGATCAGATACAAACAAAAAAAATCTTTAATATAGAAAGCAAACAGAACATGCTGCTCTCCACGAGTGCTGAGACCGCGCTAGTCTCTCTGCATCCAGCTAAGAGATAAACAGCAATATTTATTTAGGTGATATAAAGCTGATATGATGGCACTGTCAAAATGAAGAACAGAGTTGTAGCTGAGGTTTAGAACAGCCTTAATTTCTTTTACCTTGTGGTTAAATATTGAAGACAAGGGGCCTTGTGATTTTTAACTGTGTGATTTTAGTCCAGGGCTCATCAGTTCTGCTTTATATCTACTAGGCAGCAAACTTTTTCTCTCTTTTCCGCGAGCCACAATTAATGTCTCCTGTGCAGTTAATGAAGATGTTCTCTGGATCCAACTCTTGAGGTGAAAAGGCAAAATAACACCTCATTGCTTTTGTGCAGTGAAGCAGTGGGTTGTATGGATGATGTGTTATCTGCTCGCCCAGACTATATTATTTATGAAAAATAAGAGGGGGAGGGTATCTGAACAGGACAAAGGACTTACTGCTGTTCTGTTGTACTGCTAGATTAACTTTTTTATTGCATAGTTTATTGCAAGTATGCTGGGCGTATTCCTCATGCTCTAAATGTTCATTGCTAAGCATTTGTGACAACATCTACCTACACTGCATCCCAACTGGGCTTATTCTGCATCGTTACTGCTGAAGACAGGTTCTTGGACATGCATGAGGCTCAGCAAACATAAGAGTTGATTCCAATATTTTGTTATTCAAACACAGTAAATTAGTATTAAATCCTCTGTTGGAGCTGCAGCAGTTACAAACCAGTTAACTTTTTTAGCTGACGACAGGGCAGACCTTGTTGATGTCGCTGTTAGGGTGTGATTTTTACACAACTAGGACGCTGACAATGTCAACAAACAACACACTAAAAGAATGCCTCACACGAGAGACGGCAGATATGAGGAATACGGGTGGGGGCGTATGAAAAGAATACAGAGAGTGACAGGGTGTGGGGGACAGCGTAAAAGAGACTGGGACAGTGAGACAAGAAAAGTGATGACAGCCGGTATTCAGACTGGTGTGTTAAACCTGACAGCCTCGAGTCAGTGCATGTCCCTGTGTGTGTTTCTGCCTCAGTGCATGTGTGTGGAACTGAGTGAACACGCATGTTGGGAGTTGATATGATATCTGAAACAACTGTAGCTTTTGTCTGTCCATACATTAAACATGACATGGTCGGTTTGTTCTGCTGTCCAAAACTTGCTCATCCTTGAAGTGTTGATGGTTTTTATGTGGTGTTTAAAGCAGTGGTTCCCAACATGAGGCCTGTCTATCCTATGACCCTTTTTTTTTGCTCAGATTGATGCATTTGAAGGATTAATTGAAGCCTGAAGAAGGGCAAGTATCGGGGTTAGGGTTATATTTAAAGAAATATATTTATATATATATAAAAAAAAATGCTGGCAACAATTTCTGTAATGTTTTTCATAATTTTCTAATAATTTCAGAGGACCTTTCTTAAAAGTAAGTAGTGCAAATCTGTTATAATTACAGGAACATTCAGTTTCAAAATTTAAAGTTAGTTTAGGCACAGTGGGTCAGCTGAATACCTGTATGTCTACTGCCAAAGCACAGTTAGACATATTCAAACAGCATAGGCAGCAATAAACTGAACACAACCAAGTCTTTTAAAATTAATTTTCTTTCCTATAATCTGTAAATGAATAAAAATCTGAAAAAAAAAATCTTTTATGTTTTTCTATTTTAAAAATCTTTCATTTCAGAATCTTTTAATCATCTTTATAATTTTTCAGCACTGCAAATTTTTCTTGGACCCTTTGGGAAATCTGGCTCGATCATTTTAAAATCATTGTTTTGTGCAGTTTTATCACCTTAACAATATTGCACTGGGGTAGCAGGTGTTTGCTGCAGGGCTGTTGTTTAAAAAGCAATGCCGTGGCAATTTACCAAACTCATCGGATACGATGGCAGACAAAGCCAATGTTAATAATATAACACTTTTTTTTTAACACAAATGCTGTACAGAATGCTGTCTTAAACAAGACGAAAATTAGATAAAATGAAAAACAGCAGTTAAGGAAAACCTGGTTACAAAAATGATCTAATTTTGAACAAAAAAAAAGTCTTGATCATTATAAACTGAATTTTTAAAGGAGAGCACAAGCACATACTAACTGTATCTTGCAGCTTTATCTGCTCAGGCAGGGCAATCCAGAATCAATCTGCCCTCACAGCAGAAATCTGGTCACATTAAGTCCTCAGTGTGGACTGTGGAAAAGCCAAGAGGGCTCTGCACAGGGATCTCAGGATGTACAGGGCTCACAGAGGGTCAAGAGCATGGATGTACAGCTCCTGCTTTACCAGATACTGAAAAAAAGGCTTGGATTTGGTTGGGGAAGAAAAAAAACAACATTTGACAACGTATCAATTTAAAGAATTTATTCAGTTTAGTTGGTTTTACCTAAAAAAAAAAAATGGTTCAATCATGTACATAAATTTACATAAAACATTTAGTTTTAATGAAAAGACTAATCATTTTCATTTATTGAAATAAAGAAACACCATTTAACAAACAACAGCTTTGTGGTAGCTCTATATAATCGCATTTCCAAGCCCTGACAGCAGAGCTACCAGATGAGGACATAAATGCACAAATCACTCTTGTGAATCCAACTGCTCACCTGCGGCCAGTGAGCTTAGTGCAGTTAGTGTTTTTAATGTTTCTGTTCATGTCAGCAGACTGCTATTTCAAGTGTGTTCTCCTGAACAAAATCGTTAGAAAGCTTAGATTATTGTGATTCTATTGAGATTAAATCAGAACATCAGGCTACACTAGCACCTTTGTTATGATTTGTGATTTAATTCAATTCTTTAAAGTTTCATTTTCTAGTTCCACTCCCCTTGTCACATTTTGTTCACTCTTCTGTGTTTGCTTCCTCCCCCTTTTCATTTGCTCATGAGTTTCACCTGCCCCCTCATTTGTTTGTTGTCTTACTCCCATTTCTATAGAATTGTTGTTTCGTTTTTATTTATCCGACCCCAGTGCTGTATTTGCTGGTTTCTTAATTCTTCATTTTGCCTGTTTAACCTCTAAAGCCTGTATCATAAATTGGACATATTATCCATTTGTAACAAACTGCTTGAAACAGACTAAAATAGTTGTAATAATTACATAAATGGGCAGATCTCCTGCCTTAAAAACTGAAGTACACACACTGTGCCTGTATGGCAGCAACATGAACACATAACTTCAATTAATAGCAGCAGAGAGTGCTATCTACATGCATTTATCAATCATGCTGCATTACCTTTAAAAAATAGGGAGCCATAAACATTAATTTTGTACAAGCTAGGCGAGCACAACTTGCAGAGACAGCAGAGAGTAATATGAAAAACAAGGTGACAGAGTAAAAATGTAAAAGCAAAATCTCTGGGGTTGAACTCCTTTCAAAATGTCAGTTTTCTTTTTATCTGTGAATTATTTTTGTAATCCCTTTGGCTTATCAAATGTCAGTTAATTAGCATGCTAACCGTAGCCATGGTAGTATTTAATACCTATGTAATACCTGAAAGCAAGCTAAAGCTTTAATAATAAAGAAAGAGGCTATCAAATATTTACATGGCCAGGCATTTACTATTTAAGTTGGATGAGTTGCTGTCAGAGCAGAGATATACTGGGGCAACTGCTCCTGGGGTGGAAAAGAGAAGGACAGGAAAAAGTCCTTTCAAAAGTGAAATACATAAAGGTGAAATGAGGTAAGAGGATCTAAAAGCAAAGTGAAGTCAGGATAAAACTCTAATACATGAAAAAAAAAAGCTTAAAAGGTAGCGTAGTTGGCTCAAACTGGTGCCATAAAAGGGAATAAGAGAAAAAGAAACATAAGCTATTCCACTAGCCACTTAGCACTGTGTGATAGACACAAGATTAGAGAGTAGCAGGGAGTTGAAATGTCAGGCTTGGTATGAACGTGCTCAGATTGAGATTCACAGCCATTCTTTTAATCACTGTTGCAATGTTGTGTGTGTAACACTGCTAAGATTGTGAGTGTGCACTTGTGTGTATATCATGAAAAGACAGAGGTACCTTTAATGGAACCCCACATCCATCTCATCGCCGCTCGAAATTTAAATGAGACATTTTCCTTTCTTGCCTTTTAGCGATGAGGCATATTAATAAGCTGAGAAAATATGCTGAAAGGTTATGCAACTTTTTTCATATCGAGAGGGGAGAAATTGTGTGTGTGAGTGTATTGTCTAAAGTGCTTGGAGGCTTTAAGAAGGTGTGTGCGTCAAGTTGAAGCGGCAGGGCATCAGAGATTACACCAGGTTGTGTGGATCAAGGAGAGAAAGCTTAATCAAACACTAGTTAGAGGTTCATTTCAGTGGTGACAGTTGCAGTAATCAGCCTCCCTTCGAAGTATTTTTTACCAGCTTGAAAGCAGTTAAAAAAAAAAAAACTCCTTGGCGTCCACTCCAGTCTCCCTCTGTATCCCTCCTTCTTTTCAGTTTCTCACACCTACCCCCTCTCTTTTCATTACATCGCTTCTCTTCCTTACTTCTTTTTTTGTCTCTGTCCCTCCGCTTCTCTCAGTCCTTATCTGAAGGTGACAGAATGGTTTCACAGTACAGCTCAGAGTCGCAAAAGGCCATGAGTGACTCATTCCCTTTTAAACAGTGTTTGTGGTTGCTTAATCTCTTTTAATTCTCTCATTTTCTCATTTGCAGGTGGAAGCAGTGCCGTTAAGGCGTCAGTATTCTCTGATGTTGTTGTCACTTTTACAACAGATCTTGTTATCACATTGGCTCAGCAGAAGGGTGTCTTACTTGGAAACTTCTCAGAAGCATGATTAGACTGCTTTGTGGAGTGCACTGCTCTTTGGTGGTGTGCAATGAAGATGAGACTTTCTCATGGACGTGACGATGTTTGTTTACATGACTATTTGCATGTATGGGCAAAAAAGTGCACTTATTATGAGTATATGTCTGTATGTGGGTGTCTGCTTGTTTATACCCACGAAAGGCTAGAAATTTGATTGAAAGCATAGCATGTAAAGCTGCTCTACTCCAATCGGTTATTTAGGTTCAAAAGTGACCATTTGAGAATGTTTTGGAAATAACTTCTGATTGGTTCTCATCTGTGACTGTTAATACAGACTACATAATAGCTCTTTGAAAGTGAAGCAAAAACATCTTGATCACCTTGGTATCTGGCTGCCATTATTGACCTTTTGCATGTGACATCACAGTGTTTGTCCCATCCTGCCTGGATGGCAAAAGGGGCATGATACTGACTGGATGCTCGTGCTAAACAAATATTCATGTTCACATTAACCAATCTGTCATTTCTGACATCTAACGGAACCCAAAACAACAGAAATGGCATTGATTATCTAGTTTTGTTTAATATCATGAATCATAGTGGTTTCTCTTCTTCATGATGTCTACATAAGGTCTAGCCTAGTTTCCACTGTGCTTTAGGGTCATTCTGACACATCTTGGAGCCTTAGTCATTGAGTAGGCCTGTTTGAAGTTGTGCTGTTTGTCAGTAAGCAGCAACATATGCCAACAGAGAAAATGAACTGCATGATTGCTACAATATGATAATCGATAACAATATGACTTGGAATTTCTACATAGCCTTGGCTACAGCACACTAATCATTTAGCACTTAAACAAAACATGTCAGAGTCTAAGCTACATAACTAATTACTGTTGAAAATGACCTGATATAAAAATTTGAAAACATAATTTTAGGAGAAACATAATGTTATTTGTTAGGCTTGTTGTACTATTGCCACGATGAGATAGTGACATATCACCCAGCCTTCAACAAAACACTAGTAGGCGTTTGTACATCACAGACCTTGAAAAACAAAAACAAATCTTTAGGGAACCAATAATGAACCACAGTCAGTCAGGAAAAAGCTAACACTATGCCGATCTACTTGTTTAATCATCAATAGCTGACAACTTATATTGTCATAGGGGTCGATACTTTTACTGTTGCATCTAAGTTATAAAGAGTGAGTCCAAGTCCACTTGCAAGCAACCATGTAGGATTTGTTTTTTTCATCTTCTTCAGAAGCTGTCTGGTCATGCTGCTATTGGTGGGTTACGTGGCTAATAAGACATGAGGAGTGTCAAAAGTGAGGGGGCGGTGGAGGGGGGTGGGTGCTAGTAGTGGCCGTTACCATGTCTCATTAATATTACAAGAACAGTGCGTTATTTTTAAGGCCAAAGGTGCAGTATGTCATTTAAGCAATTTTAGACCTTAATTAATTTATATCTTTTAAAAAAAACTAAATATGAATATTTTTCATCTGTGAAAGGGGATATTTTAGTGCTTAAATCAGTGGCAGGAGAGCATTAGTTCATTCTTAAATGTTTTTTGTAAGACAGCACATGCTTAGCGCAGCAAAAATTTGTCCAAAATTAGTTTGTAGTTGAATATTTGTAGTTGTGTTTCTAAATATATATGTAGTATATGCTCTCCTTTTTGCCCTTTTTGATTTTTGCCTACTTCTTGCTTAAAAATATCTGAGTCTTTGGGAGCTTAGTGACCTGCAAACAGTATATCTACCAGCTAGTCTTTGTAAAGTTGTCATTTGGTGCTTGGCAGGAAGTGTAAAGATTTTTGTCAGAGCTTTTTCAGAACACAAATACCTGATGTCGCTGATAACATGGTGGCAGAGAAAGTCAACCCAAAAAGTAAAGTTACAGGATCTTAAATAAAATAATAGGCTGAAAGACACTAAAACGCCACACAGAGCTGAAAGAAACTGAAAAGTTATGTGATCTCAGTTTTTTTTAATTATTATTATTATTTAAGATAAGGATTTTACATTACATACACAGTTATATAATCCATTGTTAGTATGAAAGGATAGATTAGTGCAGCTTTGAGACATTACAAAAACTACAATTTCTCACATGCCTAAATGTAACAAGTTATCTTCCAAGTGTTGGAACGGAGTAAAAAACATACATATTTCCCCATGCTCGTGGACTCTTTTCATTTGACCGTTTTCTGTTGCATTCATCAACTATGTGTTCATCTTTAACAATTTTGGACAGGTGTCCCCTTTGTGATTTTGATCACAGGCCAGGTGATGAGAAAAAAAAAAACATAGCAGTCCTTTTTTTCAAATCTCATTATGTACAGGTACATGTACAATTGCCAATCAAGAGATCAAATCACAGGTGCTGTTGTTTTAATTCCATCTGGCATTTATTCCAACAATAAGAGCCCAGAATTTGTTCCATCAGCAGTCTGACTCTGTTTTAATGGTTTTACAGTCAGGAAATTGAATGAAACGTGTGAAGAAGAAAAAAGCTGCTGAGATCTGATTCTCACACTGACACAAAACACTGATTCTGTATGAACAACTTGCTTAAAAAGTTATTAACAAGCACGAATAAATCTTTGTTAACTAGTAGCACACACTGTTGGGGGAACTACTGAACTCTTACACTCAAATGAAAGTAAATTTACATCATTAAACATGGCACAATTAAAAAATGAAGCTATTCATCATCATTACTGTTATTATTAATAAGTAAAGAAAAAACAAAAACTGTTTGATTCTCAAAATCCAACCTATTTTCTGTTTGACGTTAATTTATAATAAAAGCCTGATGGACTAATCTAGCTACAAGATAGGTTGATGTCATTATAATAAAATCAAACATTACCAAAACGCATGAAAAACGCTGTAGCTAGCATTAGCTCACCAACAACATCTTCACCTGTGTGCTAGCTGAGGTCATTATCTCAGGGTTTTTAGGAATCTCAGCTAGCACTCAGTCATGTGACACCAGTCTCTTTTATATTTGGTAAATAGTTTGGCCAAATGTGACCAGGATTTGTTGCTTGAGGTGCATCTTGTTCTTGATTTCTCCCTAGCATCATTGCATCATGATCAGATGACAGGTTGTGATGACTCTTTCTACACTTAATCCCTATATCTGAAGCCAGCATAAGATAATTGGCAATTTCAAATTATTTAAATTAGTAAAGAATATGAAAAGTACTCATTCCTTTTAGTGCTTTATTTACTCGTGTGTGTTATGTGTAATACATAACTACCCACCTCTGGTAGCACGTACAACAGGCCCTCAGAGCTTGCTACTAGCAATGTCCTTATGTAGTCAACCAGCCATCTGCAGTGGATGTAGACCAAACATTTGCATAAAAAATTATAAATTAGACTATGAAAACACTGTTTTAGAGATCATTACTTATTTGCTTCATGTGTTTTTGGATCTTTTTTTCCCCCATAGATAGATCATCAATAGAAATACCCTCCCTGTAAAACTGCTACACCCTTAGGTCATCTTCGCTGCTCCTCTGCAATATAGAATCTCCAATTCTCATGTGTTTTCTTAGATGTTTCAGACCTTTATTAGCTAGTGCTAAGCTGACTGACGTTATACCATTAGTTTAACACTTGTGCCTCCAATTAACATCCTATTTTTAGCCACTGCTTGCATACTAATCTCAACATGTCGACACATTGCCAAGCAACCCTGTTGCTAAAATTCGCACACACTTGATCCTTACACATGTAAATGTCTTGTCCAGCATTCACAAAAGAAGTGCGGCTTTTCTTTTACTGTGCAAAAAGAAGTGAAAGCTAAAGCAGTTGGAATCGTTGTAATTATGTGTCTTTCATTTGGAGAGCAAGGTTGTATTTGGGAACAAATGACAAGCTGTGAAGAAATTGGAAAGTGGAGGGGAGAGAGAAGGCGACAGAGGGAGAAAAAAGGAGTCAGAACACACTGCTAAGTGAAACTCCCATGCAAGAGACTTCTGTGAAGCCTGTGAAAGATGTGCTTCTGCCTCCTCGCTTTTCCATTTATTTCAAAAACTGACACATTTGAGAGAGATTTCTAAATCATTTATTCCACATGACATTATGAATAATTTCCTCTTTCTACACGATTTGACAGAATATTGAATCTAAACATGGTTCTGTGCTTTCCGTTGAGGAGACTTGGATGATCATCACAGATATTGATTTTCTCAGCTTGAAAGCCTTTTTTGAAATCACAGGCGGTCTTTAGGGCCTTAGTTCTATATAAAGACCATCCTTTCATTCTGTATAGACACAATTGTTTAATCTGTACTCTAGGATTTAGCACAATTTCTTTTGACATGTGCACACAAAGAACAAGTTGACAGAGAAGCAGTGGCATGGGAGTTTGGGTAGTTTTGTGGGGGGGGGTGCTGCAATACGGTTTTGATGTGATCCTCAGGAGATAATATGACTCAGATTCAACTAAGCCAATGAAAACAGCGACAGATCAAGAGGAAGAATGAGAAGAAGCAAAGGCAGGCAGGTAAAGGTTAAATAAATGTTGGGACACACGGCATAAACTTCAAAGTCTTGAGAAAGTGAAACATAGACAGAGATGTGACTGGGTGTGTGTGGGGAGACTGACCCCGAGTGAGAAAAAGAGACTTATCTCAATTAAGATCATTTAATCACAGACCCAGCCATTAACCAATAACATCACCATCCTTTTTCTCTGCCTCTGTCTCATTCTCTTCATCCAGCTCTGCAGTTTCCCCCCTGACACAGACCGTTTATTCCAGGTAATGGAAAACTAAAGGTGTTCCGGCTCATTCCACCTAGTAAAATAACTCTCCAAACCGAGCTTGTTATTCCATTATCACAAGTGTGTGTATGTGTGTGTGTCAGTGTGTGTTTCCATAAGAAGTCCCAGCAGAGCTGTATGTTTGAGAACAGAGTCATCAGGTGTCACGGTGGGAAGATTTTGACAGTGTGAGTCACAAAGGATGAGTCAGTCATGGCAGGAGAGCTGATTGGAAAGACATGTGTCAGACATCAGCTCTCCTGACCGAGTCAGTCTCATACAAAGACCCTCAGGCAACCCCTAAGTACACTGACATCCATAAAAGATCAGAATTCATTTTGGAAGAATTATCTTTCCTACAGTGAAGAAATTGATTGAACACACCAATGTTTACATGTGCTCACAGTATATGCATGTAGGCAAAAGGACAACACTGAAAATAGATGCATGTGACAGAGGAAAGTTCAAAAGCATCATTCTCAGCTCTGTCCTGATTCAGTTGCTTCAAAAATACCCCCCTACATCAGCTTGTAAAGAGGCAGAATAATCAGAGTTCATTAGTTAACAAGAAAGCAACCCTTGATTTCTGCATTTTGTTTATTCAATTGCATTTGAAAAAAAAAAGATCATATAATTTTCATTGTGATATATTTTTTACTTGTTTACAACTTAAGAGTGAATAATAGGCAAAATGGTTCGCCGTGGTGGAGTTAGTTCGCCATGAACCTGCAAAGAACAATACCAATTATGGCACGTTAAACATGAAGGTTAATTAGAGGGAGTTAAGGAGGGTAAAGGCATCTCATTGGGGACTGATTAAAGTTCACAAACATTTACGGGGCTGATTAAACAAAAAGCTTCCAGAGAGAAAGCACTTCTGAGAGCTGGCTTTGTTTCCTTTTACTTGATAAGCAAATTAATGAGAAACAGGGGAAACAGGTAAGATCTTTTCTGTCTAATGTCAAGGTGTGGGACTGCCAGCAAGTAGCCCCTTCGGGAATAAGAAGTTCTCCTTGACCTTGACCTTGATAAGTACCAGGTTATTAATGGTTCCTGGCCAAAAATACACCCTGGACATCATAAATGTGGTTTGTTTATTAAGATAAATAAGTCCTTGGCACATATTGCTAATGTTATTTGGGCTTGTTTGTGTGCTATGGATACCATTATTAAAATGATGTAATTGCATCACCGTTATTGCTTTTACATAAATCACAGTGTTTCTGTGAGTATCAATTAATTTATCTATATTATTTTACTTACCTTTTATTGTAACATATGCAATCAATATGTCTTTTGTCATAAAATAAGTATGAAAGCTTGGTGTTTACATGAGTTGTGTTTGCTCTTTACTTACCCTCAAAGTGTTGCCTTTCCATGGCTTGCAGCTGCAATAAGAGATTGATTGTGGGTGTTTTTCATCATCTTATTAAGGTTTGGGAGACATGTAGACTACATTCCAGTGGGCCATTTGGCAGATGTCAGTCTGTGTGTCGGCAGTTCAGTCCGCATCTCACAAGCGTGATGTGCGCTAAGGATGTGATCGCTTATTGTTGTTTGATTCAGGATGATGGCAATCGTTTTGTTAGCTGTTGAGTTATGGTACAAGCCTAGATCAACTTTTCTGCTAATGTTAATGTTTATTTATTTGTGTACCTTTCTTGTCGCTCTTCCTTTTGGCAAACTTCTATGGCCAGTAACCCCATTCATTTTACTGTCTTGAGGAACAAACAGTGTGTATGTTTTTCTGTAGGATTGCCACGATCAAATCAATAAATGTAGATTTTATGAGAAATCGCTGTTCCATTGCATTTAATCACACTCTTCACTTCAGGCCAGAAATGACAAATTTTTGGGCTCTAATGGGCAATTTGAAAGATTAAATAATTCAGTTACAGTGAACCAAAACATGCAGCATGAAAATAAAGTTATAATCTTGTATTTATGAATATATTACAGTCTGATGATATGTCGTGATATGGCTACTGAAATAACAATTCAGTAATTATGAGAAATTTAACAATTATTTATGGGGTACATTAGCATTCTGGAGTTGGGCAAAGTAAATGTTCCACTGTAGAAAATGTATAATTAGCCAATATTGCAAAGAGTCATTTACATATTAAGTTGGCCACCATTAGGCGTGTGCTCTGAATTGATCACACTGTAGTTTGATTTGCTAAACTCTTTTACATTGTAAATGTGGGCTAAATACACAATTTACTGTTTGTGAGCTGAGAGTGAAATGATGCACTTTTTCTTCTTATACCCATTCAGCTAGAAATC
>JAQNCA010000024.1:21750044-21768033 GCA_029783725.1 Acanthurus tractus | reverse complement strand
CCATACAACACACACACATCATCCAAAAAATCTATTTATTATGAAAAAAAAAAATAAAAAAAAAATATATATATATATATATATATATATATATATATATATATATATACACACATATATATATATTTATAGTCTCCTTTACAGTCTCCTTGTATATATGTATATATATATGTATATATATAGTTGTTCTACAACTGTGACACATCAGATGCCAATCCATCCTCTAAAAAAGGGAAAAAAGTTCACATGAAGAAAATACAACCTTGAGGACAGACAATAAGCACAACTGCAGAGGTCTAAGCTAAGGAGTAAAATAATCACGGGTCTTTTCTGTTTATAGATTTGTCCTTTTTTGGGAAGGCACTGGAGTTATACAATAGTGAGCATAAGGAGGCCTCAGCCATTCCACAGAAGAGACATCTAGGCTTATTGCTTGTGGACAACACACTGCTCAAAAAGAGTCTTGTGTCGTCCCCACTCCGCTGTCTGGAGGTGAGGACTAGTTATATGCAAACACATACTGTATTAATGCCATTACTTGACCCATGATGATGAGCAAATGCTTCAAACAAAAGGACGGTGAGGTCACTTCCTGTTAATTAAACCTCACTCAAATGATTATATAAACAAGGTCTTGGTGAGTGAGATTTTTTAAAAATATATAATCTAGTACGACCAAAATTGTCAATATCCCTACAGCAAGGGTGTAAAAGGCATGTAGGAGTCATGTGCTTTGAATCTTTGCTGCAGGTCATCAACGAGTTGCTTCCTCAGTTGGCCAAAAGGAATCTTGATACTGTCATTGCAAAGGTTTATGAGGCCCAGTATAAACTAGAGTCCAGTCCCACCACTACAGCTGAGTACGCCAACTACCTCTCATTTGTGGAGGAGATACAGGAGAGGGTAAGACATGTATTTCACATCCAAGGCAGAAAACTTTTTAAAAGCCAAGTTATTTTATAGTGTGTAGTCATCAACTCAGTCTGCTGTCTTCTCCTCTGTCCCCTCTTCTCACCTTCTCTCCTTCTCTCCTCTCTACATTTTGCCACCTGACTTTATTCAACACTCTCTTCTCCCTCTCTCTACCTCCCTCTAGATAACAGTGTTAGAGAATGAGCAGGAGACAGTATGTCAGATGTACAATCTGATTAACATGTACTCAGTTCCCACACCACATGAGGATCTGATTGATTTTGCTACCTTGAAACCCTCCTTTAACAACTTACTGAGCATCATTGAAGAGGCAGCAGGGGAGAAACACTCTAGTATGAAAAAGTTTTGTGCCTCTCTGCACAAGGACATAAAGGAACTGAACCGCGAGGTCACGAAAGTCAAGTTCAAGGCACAGGTATTTGAAGAGGCGTTTTAACTAATGCAGGTTCATCAAAATATGAAGGATCTCAGATTTGGTAAACTTACAACCTAAGAATACTTAGTGTGGATTGTTGCTTTTCACTCCAAGATGTATTACTTGGAACAACGTTTATGTCTTGTCTTCATTTTCACTTGTTGCATTACGCTGTGTTTTTTTAAATATCAAGGATCCACAAATCCTAGACATTAATGCAGATTGTTCAAAAGTCCATCTGCTGTTGGGGGAAATCCAAATTTCTGTAGATGAGCTGCAAGCCAAGGCCTCCACCTACACCTCCTACCAGAAGAAATTTAAGGTGATGTAATTCTTTAGACCCTTTCCAAAATGATTCATGCATTAAAAATAATATATATATATATTTAAATCATGTCATAACACTTTTTTTGGTTGGAAAGCAGTGTCCAAAGCAAATAACATTAAACATGCTAACAATACCAACCCAAATAAGTTTTCTTCTCCTACCCTCTGATGAAAAAAGATGGAAGTGACCAAGTTTGACACTCTGGAAGAATTAACTGGGGAGTTCAGGCTTATGCAGCTGCTGTGGAACTGTCTAGATGAATGGGACTCCTTACAAGGTGGATGGATGCAGGTGAGGTGCACTTAACATATTGTATGAGAGGGAATGAACACACATACAGAATCACATACAGACACATGTAGAGAGCTCCTCTCTTCTAAGCTTTACTATCTCTTCACTCACTTTCAGAGCACTCTTGAACAACTGGACTTGGAGCAGTTTAGCTCCCAGGTAGTCAAATATGGCAAATTTGTCAACCAGCTGGAGAAAGGCCTTCAACGTAACAATGTTGTACCACGACTAAAGGACAAGGTGGAAGTCATGAAGCAGAGGGTGAGCAGGAAAATTTGTCCTAATTAAGTATTTAAGTAATTGACATTAATGTGTGGGGCATAAATAGCAATGTTAATATCACTATGCCACTTTTTTATTGATGCCACATTAAAATATAAAAAAGCAACAAGTGATTCTAATCAGCTGCTTCTTGACTATGCTTTTGTGACTATCCAAACATATGAATGTGTTCTCCCTCAGCTACCTGTGATCACCGATCTCCGTAACCCATGTATGAAACCAGAGCATTGGAAGACTCTGGAGTCTGTTGCGGGGACCTCGCTGAATGTGCCAGAGCTTACTCTGGCTGCTTTGGAGGAGATCAACATCTTCTCCTATGGTACGGAGATACAGGAGGTAAGCTTCTTGCTTTAGTTTTTTAGACCTTTGTTACTGCTGATTAGTAAGTTGATAAAGGAGTAAGCACTGCATGTACTTCCACTAAACTTCTCTAATCTAACCCTTTACCTTGTGTCATTTTACTCTGTTTTTGGTACAAATACACAAGCTGACTGGATAAACAGGACTAATGCAATCCTTTACTTTTAGCTGTCAGGACAGGCTTCCGGAGAGGCATCAGTGGAGACTATTATAACAAAGGTATGCTGACAGAGAACTAGCCATGAATATGTAAACATCCATCTACTGTATATCTAATATAGAAATTGCAGTAGAGGTGTACTCAGCCTTCCTGCTCTTTAAATATGCATTGCTTTAATCATATTATTTTGTGCCCACATATACCAATTTGATGATTCATGCTGCAGGTCTCAAAAAGTACATCACATACAGAGATCTCTGTTTTATGAACATTTTCAAAGACGCCTCTGTGTACTGTGTGAAGCTGGATCTCTGTTTTTTTTATTAAATAAATGTAATGAAATGGAAAGTCCAGACAGGCTTCTGCAAGCAGATTTTTGAACCACTGACAAAACCAAGGTTCATAATTATTACTTGCTATTTTGCTCTCCTCACAATGATACAATCAAACATGTGAAAATTTCTTCAAGGAAGCCAATAAGATTACATTATTGCCATGTTCTCAATATTGACCCCGTATTAGATTTTCTTTCGTTACTATCATCTATAAAAGCCTACATAGTCAAGCTCCTCAGGTGCTCAGTGAACTTCTGATTCCACTCAGAGTCGTCAATAACACATAAAATGTGAGGTGTTGGTAATGGTTCACGCCCCATACTTGACCCTTTTCAAATAAACATTAGGTAAAAAATAAAATAAAGATAAGTATTTGGTTTTAGTTCTTTTCCATTTTACTTTGTTGTAACGTTGTACTATTGTAAATAAAATATATAGAAACATTTGTACTGATTAATTAGACTTACTTCAATGAGTAATGAGTAATTCACCACTCAAAAATGTATGCATGCTGGGTGGAGTTGTGCCTGATATAGAACATCATAAGTTGTTTTTCTGTTTTTTTTTGTATTGATTAATCTGCAAAACATTTTCTCAGTTAACTGTTTGGTCAATGAAATAATATGTTAATGAAAACCAAAAGAGTTGCAGATAATTTTTTATAAATTTAATCGACTAAGTGTTAAAGCTTTACTCTGGAGTTTTCTATCATTCAGATTTGATACTAAAGTGTTCATGTTATTTATTTATTTATTGAGCTGCATTCGCTCTAGCCAAGTGTGTAGTGTTGCAGTGTAAACATTTGTGATGAACACAAACTTCCTCCCCGATATGTATGTCTGTTGAAGACTGCACAGTACACACTTTTTTTTTTAACCTCTGCTCTCTCTATGAGCCATGCAGGTGGAGAATGTGTGGAGGACCACAGAGTTCACTGTGCTACCTCACGGTGACTCCAAAGACATCTTCATCTTGGGAGGCACTGACGATATCCAGGTGTTAACACACACACAAACTCTCACACAGAATTTATTGGAACACGCTGGTTGTGTTTAAGTTCATCTGATTGTGTGTGTTTCCATGTTTGCTTCCTGTAAAGGTACTCCTTGATGACAGCATTATCAGTGTTGGCACAGTGGCAACCTCTCGCTACGTAGCTCCCATAAAACTCAGGGTGGAAAAACTGCTGAAACAGTTGATCCTCTTCAACCAGACGCTGGTAAGGGCCAGGAAAAGAATAGCATAGAGAGATCTTTCATCATGATTACTTCAGGCCTTGTCCATGCTAAATGCAGTTTTTGACTTTGGATTTGGCTTCTAACATTACACAGGAGCTCTCCCTAGTGGCTGCAGACAAGACATCAAATTACATGCACAAAGAAATTATGCTTATAATGCTCATTGAGTTCTACATTTCCATTAATGTGAGAAAAGGAGGAACAGATCACATTTACGACCACAGTTAATAGATAATAATCATTTTCTTTATTTTTTTTAATTCTCCTCACACTTACGTATTCCCCATTTCTTTCCCAACCTCCCCTGTATTCCTTCCTTCTCCCTCTCCTCTCTTTCTTCCCTCCTTCCCAGGATGAATGGCTCATATGCCAAAGGAACTGGCTATTTCTTGAGAGTATATTCTTGGCCCCAGGAATTAAGACACAGCTGCCTGCTGAGTCCAGGATGTTTCTTAAGGTTCACAAGTCCTGGAAGGAGATCATGGGAAAGGCCAATAAATTGCCCAATGCTCTTAAAGCAGCCACACAACCTGGTAGGTGACCAAACAATACTGATAGAGACTTAACAAGGTGATGAGTATATGCAAAAAGAGACAGATATACATGATCACACATGAACTCACTAAGGTTGAAACATTTCAACCAACACAGATCTGCTGGAGACTTTTCAACACAATAACACTCTTTTGGAGGAGATTCAGAAGTGTCTGGAGGCATACCTGGAGTCCAAGAGAGTCATCTTCCCCAGGTACATGCACACCCTTGGTTTGTTCTATATTACACCAACAGACTTTGATAATTTTATCATCCTAAACTTTTTGATTATTTTTTATGTCCTACCTCAATTCAAGGTTGTCCCAAAGCAAAAGTAAACAAAACCACATTTAAATAACTTTACTAAACATAATATACTCCTAAACTTTTTGCTCCTTGACAGGTTACCAGTTGTTGTGCTGCACATATCTATACAGTTAGTGCTGGGTGATAAACACTGTGATGTTGATGCTGATGTGTAGTGCTGAGCTCTCTGATATTTACCCTTTATCTGTCCCTTGCAGGTTCTACTTCTTATCCAATGATGAGCTGCTGAAGATTTTGGCACAGACAAGAAACCCCCAGGCAGTGCAGCCCCACCTCAGGAAGTGTTTTGATGCCATTACACGGCTGGAGTTTGCTTTGCTGCCCGAACAATCTTCTGGTGCTACAGGAACCGCGCTGGATGCTGGAGAACAGGAGGTCTATAGCAAAGACATCCTGAGCATGGTTTCTCCTGAGGGAGAGAAGGTCAGGTTTGAGTAACCTTAACATTTTCAATCACCATGTTCTCTGTTTTATTCTTCTTGTTGTTGTTTTGTTTCTGTCCTTGCTGCAAATGAGAGTGTGAGTGAGAGGGAAAAATACACTCTTAATGCTCCTGTCCTTACTGTATAAACCATCTATATCAGCAATGTTAAAAACCAGCATTCCCAGTGTACTTAATAACCCTAATTAAGGACAGGATTAAGGCATGTTCGAAAATTTTTAAAAAAAGGCCTGTAATTGTTTAAATTAAGCAAAATTGGATATGCCGAACTCTGGTTTGTTTTTATTTTTTAAAAAATGTAAAAGTTATTAGAGTTTCAAAAACTACACATTAGTTTCAGTCTTTGTCCTCTGTGGTGTTCTGCTATTTTCTGTTATTTGTGTCCAGCTGAGAACAGCCACCCATCAGTTATAAATGATACCACATTAATCACTTTGGTAATATAGTGTTTGACATCTCAAATTCTGCTACAGTGATGATAAATAAGTTTTTGAGAACAGTCACCCTCTTTATGGGACAAAGGGCTTATGTGTTATGACCACCAGGGGTCTTTATTTGCTTTTGTGATGGAAGGACCACAGGGGTGACAACTAAAGGCTCTGCGAACTCATACAGCGAATTACATTAAACTCTTAACAAAGACAAGTAAAATAATGTCTTTGATTATAACAGATTTTTCCCTCTGTTTGTAAGTTTAGGTGGCTTTGACGAAAGGTCTGAGGGCACAAGGTAATGTGGAAAACTGGCTTTGTGATGTGGAGGCAGCTATGTTCTCCTCACTGCGACGCCTCAGCAAGGCTGCCATTGCAGACTACCAGGTGAAGACCAGAGAGGAATGGGTGGTAGCTGGACATCCATCTCAGGTGTGAACAAACACGCACACATATTAAAGGAATTCTGTTCTGTTCTTTCAGATAATGCTGTGTGCGAAGGTATTTCTATTTTTAGACAGTCATTTTAACTTCCGTGTGTGTCCACCAGGTGGTGCTGACCATCTCTCAGATGATGTGGTGCAGGGACCTGGATGCCTGTCTGGAGGGAGACCATGACCACTTTGCTGCCTTGCAGGAATTTGAACTAACTAACTTTGATGTAAGTTACATGGAAAGTCTACTACTTGAGTCTCCTGCATGTTTATCAAAAGAATGGAAGGAAATAAATTAGATCCATGCCTGTAATGTCTAGTACTTTTTAACTTCAACTTTTATAACCAAATGATGTTTGTGCTTTTGTTTGTGCTTGGGTTTGTGTGTATCCCAGAGGCTGAATGCCCTGGCGGCATTGGTACGCGGACAACTGTCAGCTATACACCGTAATATCATCACTGCCCTCATCACCATAGATGTCCATGCCCGAGATGTTGTCACAGATCTAGTCCGCCAGAAGGTACAGCAGTGCAGTTTCAGTGTAATAGTACTAACACACATAAACATGATTAAGTAGCTTACGTCTAGGTCTGCTCTTGTCTTGGTGCGATAGGTGCAGATGTTGACGAGGGATTCTCAAGTGATCTGAAAAGAGTTGTAACGATTCACACCTCATACTAACTACAGCCCTCTTTTGCAGGTTGATACCAGGTCTAACTTTGAATGGCAGAGACAGTTGCGCTACTACTGGGACGTGGAGCTGGACAACTGTATAGCCACAATGGCTCTGTCGACTTACATTTATGGCTATGAATACTTAGGAGCCTGTCCTCGATTGGTTATCACACCACTCACGGTAACACACACATACACAGTTATCAGGCCCACATGTGTCTAAATATCGGTGTGTATTACATGAGCCTATTTTAGCTTTATTATGAATGCAACTGCAGTTACATCAAAGTGGAACACATATCTCATTCTCTTATTCTTAGATGTATATGCTTTGCCCATTGACTAAGCTACATTAATATTCTGTTAATTCATATTGCTTGACACAAGCTAACAAACCACTATAGGGTGACCTATAGCATGTGTGTCTTTTTGTAGCTTGAAATGAAAATTTGGCCCATAAACACAATTGAGTGCTTCTTTTTTTTTCCCTTTTTTTGGTCAGACACGCACAGTTAAACTGTTCTGTATCTCTCACCCTCATTGACATGCAGGACCGTTGCTATTTGTGTTTGATGGGGGCTCTGCAGTTAGACCTGGGAGGAGCACCAGCTGGGCCGGCAGGAACAGGCAAAACAGAGACCACAAAAGACCTGGCTAAGGCCTTGGCCATACAATGTGTGGTCTTCAACTGCTCTGATGGACTTGACTACAAGGTCGGCAAAAAAAAACAGTTTTCATTCACAGTGCATCTGAACTCTGTGTGCTCCTTTCTGACTCTTTGTTAAAATATGTCTGCTTGTTTTTTTCCACTCAGTTTTTTAAATTTGCTGTTTCTTTATTTCCCCATCTAAACATGCTGGAAACAACATTTAATGCCTCTTTTCACAATAAAATCAGCTCTCTCACTCTAATAGAACCTACTGAGTGATGCCATTAGATGGCACTGTTGCTAAAGCAGTCTAGCCAGTGCCAGTCAAAAGCACAGATATGCCGTACAGAGCCTGTCTGAATAGCTGTTTTTTTTTATGAAGACATTGCCTTAAGCTACATTTGATCCTTTTCTTCTCTGTTCTTTTTGCAAAATTTTCCTTAACTTCTGCCTGTACAACAGTGGTTGTCAGTATATTAAAATGCATCCAGCCGTAATAGGCTCATCATGTATTTATTGCATTGACAATCTCATCTCTCAACAATCATTCTATGATCCAGAAGTAAAATTAAAATACAACTCATCATAACTCAGAAAACTGAACTGAAACATGTTCTTACTCCCACATTCAGGGATGGTCTTCTGATAAAAGTGCTCAGTTGTTTAGTTATTTGTGCAATTTGTTTACAGTTGTCAGTTGTCTTTATTTTTTAATCGTTATCAAACACAGTGCTTACAATTCATCTATGAGTAAAAGCTCTTAATATAACAAAGTAAATATCTTGAGCGTTGAAACTTAAGATTGCACCTTTCACCTTAAAACAACCTGTACTTTTCAACTTAATGATAAACAGTATTTTGTCCTGCAGTGCGCTGAGGTTAGAGTCAGTACATCTGAGAACACACACTGACAGGAAGGCTGGAAAGCTACTCTCTTTTTGTCTGCTGTAGTTAGTTATTGTCAGTGGACACCTGTGTATTAGAGTTGGACAGGGCTTTGATTTACCCAGGTTCAAATCACAGAACCACACTGGTTTTATACTTTGTTCAATTCTGCTTCACTGTGGCTAAGCAACACCTAACTGTAACATTTTACACTAGCATTGATAATACTATGAAATATTTAAAAACCTTGCTTGGTGTTTTTCTTTGTTACCCATGAAAGTTCAACATATTACAATGCAAGAATAATGATATTACCTGCAGCTGCAATTATATACATTATGTTGACTAGAAAACACTGCTGCCTCCTGATCAAAAAGATAAGCATTTAAAGCCAAAATCAAAACCAAAATTGTTTTTTTTTTTTAAACATATATATTAAAAAAATATTAGAATTTTGCTTCATTTAAACCTTTTGCTTCTGATTTAATCACACTAAGGCTTGTTTATTGTGTAAAAGCTTAATCTTCATCAATACCTTCACAGTGCTAAGAGTTAACCATAAACAAGTTGTATATTTTTTCCCAAATAACGTTATGGTTGCGATTGACTTAATGTTTCCACTTAATACAATAAAAAACAAAATAGAAATGACAACGCAAAACTTTATATCACACCGATTCACTGTAATAGTTCTTCCTCTCATTTATGTCACACTTCTTTCTTCTAGATGATGGGACGCTTCTTCAGTGGGCTCGCTCAGTCAGGTGCTTGGTGTTGTTTCGACGAATTTAACCGAATCGACATTGAAGTGCTGTCTGTCATCGCCCAGCAGCTCATAACCATACGAAACGCCAAAGCAGCTAAGGTGCACCCACACACATAAACATGCCACTTTTGTATTCCTCACAGGACACTGTGCATAGTTTGTGTCAAGAAGAATTTAAGACATTGCTCTACTATCCTCAAGACCTAAGTATCACCCAGTGATGATCGTTGCTGATTTCCAGAGTCAGTCACTTGACATTGTAACACCTGATTAAACCATACAAATGAGATGACGGTCTGCTGTCAGGCTCTGTAACTGTAACGTCATTTTATAGCTTCATATATATTCTCTATGTATGTTCAGTAATAAGTCACATAGAACAAATAAAGCTAATTTTTTTTTATCAGCATAACAAAACACCTATAATTTGCTTATTGATGATAAAAAAAACAGTGATTTCCATTGGTCATCATTTATCTAGTCAACTAAAACGTTGCCTTTTATGGCATGACATACGCAGATTTTAGTTACCTCTTGTTTTATGGCTTTCATCTACCTATGTCCTGTCAAGTTTCCCTCCTTTTGTGATTACCTGCCCTGCCCTGATGTGTTTCCCCTGTGTAAGTGTCCTACATGGTCTCATTGCTCCCAATGTGTACATAGTCTGTGTTTCATCTTTGTCAGATCGTCTGTTGTCTTTCCCTGGCTCTTGGTTGTCTTTTTCTGGCTCTGCATTGTTCCCTGGATTTGGTTTGTCCCTATCTCTGTCCTCACTTTGTTCCCTGATTCTTGTGTGAGTCTCGGTCTTGCATGTTGCCCTTTTGCTCTTGTGGTTGTTTTTGCTTTTAATCAGCTTTTTTAACAAAGGCTCCTTTTTTGTTAGTATTCCCTGCATTGTGTTTTGCGTTTGGGTCCACCTTGGTTTACAACCTTGACAGTTACTGTATATTTCATCGATGGGATAAAGACTGATAGGTTTGGAGGAAGAAATAAAATTACATGAATTAGAAATTAATTTGGTCCATAACTCACTGCCTCGTGTGTCATAAAAAGCATTTCTTACTGAATCCTGTATTATACAGCTGTCAAGGTTTCAATTTGAAGGCCAGGAGATCAAGCTGGTTATGACGTGTGCTGCGTTCATCACCATGAACCCGGGCTATGCAGGAAGAACGGAGCTACCTGACAATCTAAAGGCTCTCTTTAGACCCATAGCCATGATGGTGCCAAACTATGCACTTATTGCTGAGGTAACAGGCTTTCTGTTTGTGCGTGTTGTGAATGTCTGTTTTTTTTCTCAACAGAAGTTCAACATTCCTTTGATTACCTCTTTTCCTGCAGGTGATTCTGTACTCAGAGGGATTCGAGTCCAGTAAGACCTTAGCACGGAAGATGACCCAGATGTACAAGCTGTGCTCAGAGCAGCTGTCCCAGCAGGACCACTATGACTTTGGCATGAGAGCCGTCAAGTCTGTCCTGGTTATGGCTGGGTCAGAGCATCACACTCTTACATACACTGACACATGAGTGCATTCAGTCATGCAAGGACCATTGTGACTTGTCACACACATGCATAAATACACACAGTATATTTAGCAGAATGTTCTAATGGGAGACTGATACAGCTTAATAGCTATATTGCTAACCAGCACGCCGTTGACATGTTTGAGTCCATTACAAAAACATCCAAGAGTGAGACTTTTAGATGTTCATTCTGTGTGCTGGATTCTTGTATACCCAAAAAATATTTTGGTCCAATATAAAAGCATAAAAAAATCAAATATTGTACCAGTAATCACTCAGAATTAGAGGGTAGAAGCCTCTGACTGTTGAAATGACCTTAATTCTTTCTATTTATTACCACAATTTAAAACAGTAAATTGGCTTTTCTTCATTTAGGCACTGGTCTCCTCGTGTGTCATGAATCATGTTAAGTTGCCCTATTTTAAATGTAGGAGCGTTGGCACACAATAAGACATTATGAGCAACATTTGGGAGACAGAAGACATTGCAGTTGTTTGTGATTTGTGTCCATACATAAAGTTGATTTGAATGGATGTAGTGAAAGTCGTGCTTTAGCTAGTTGGTTATTAGCTGGAGCTCAGGGAACTGTTGTAATTGGCTTGTGATTCATTGTCTGTCTGTGCCTTGATAGTACTCCTCTGACTGCTCATTCCAAGCTAAGCACACATTCATTATCTCCCACTAAATGTTTTTACTTTTTTTTGTTGTTTTTTTTAAATCATGTGAAGCATGTGGATATAGAGATCACGTTGAGTAATATTAAATTATCATCATGGCCACTTATTATCTTTATTACAGCTGTATTTGTCATGAGTCTATTTTTCCTGTATTAATTTTCCCATATTTTTAAAGTCCCCCTCTATTTAAAAATATGTTTTTGGTAAGTCTGTGTTTCCAAAAAATGTCAAGTCTTGACTAAATTGACTTCTATCAGTGCAGCGTTTATCACTAGATAAGTGTTTTCACATTCTACTGAATGTAATTTCAAATGTAACCCTAACAAGCAAGCTAAATCAAAATTCAAAAGCCAATCGCAGGCAAAGAGCCTCTAGTACCATAAAGACGTGTCAGGACAGAGTGACAGTTTGCATTAGCACAGCCCCTGACTCTGTGTCTGTCACTGCTAGTCACAGGCTACCAAGCCAACAAAAGAGGTAAATAAAAGAGGCTACTACTCTGTTCAGTCTGATACACCTGTCAGTTACCATTTTTGATGCTGATAATTTTTCTATAGTATTTATGTAGAGAAACAATAGTAAACAAAATATTCAATATTTATCAGAGGCTTTAAAAAGTGTCTGTAGAGGAACTTAATGTTTATTTTTAGTGAATGTCCAGACTTCTTCTGCCTGTGTTTTCACTTTTTGAGGTGAAAATGGCAAATGACTGTAAAGATTCAGTAATTTACCTTTTTGAGTTTTAATATGTTTGTTTTGAAACTGACCATCCAAAGTTGATTTAGTTATTTGCTAATACCCAATACCAAGAGGTGGCGACAATCTTCAGGATTGCTACCAGTAAAAAAAAGCTTTTTATATTATATAAGCTTTTGTAATGTATTATTTATATAATGAATGTATTTTTAACCTTTCATGGCCTCGTTGATAAATACCCTGCTTCAAAGAAAATTTCTGATGTGCAACAATGCTAACATGACGTGTTAATAATTAATAAAGTAATACATTATTGTATTCTTAGGTCTCTTAAGAGGGCTAACCCCCACCTCAGTGAGGATGTGGTTCTTATCAGAGCCCTGAGAGATTCCAATCTGCCAAAATTCCTTGTTGATGATGCTGTGCTGTTTGGGTAAGTCTATCAGACATACTTCCAAATGCATGCAAACTGAAAAATAACAGGATGTCAGAATAAAACAACAAATCTACAAAACACAAGTATAAATTAGAAGAAGTTATCCTACATGTTTAACAAGAAGAAACAGTCGTGGTTTTTTTTTTAATGAAATGTGTGTATACTGTATATGTGTATTTATTATGCCAATGTCCTTCAGTGGGATCCTGTCAGACCTCTTTCCTGGCGTGAGTATTCCTGAGAATGACTACGGTGTGCTACACTCCACTATCCTGGATTCTCTGGTCAAGCGAAACCTGCAGCCTCTAGATAGCATGATCAAGAAGGTACAACGGGGAAAAGTGATGATCATGTTGTATTTTTTTTTTCTAAATGTATTTATTATTTCCTCATTAATAGGTTACCTTGTGACAAAACTCCATCCTGTAATGTTTTCATTTTAAAAAGTAAGGCAATTATTACTCTTAACTATTCTGAGCTTTAACAGATCCTATGAAAAAAACAAAAACAAAAATGTGATGGTCTGTCCCTCAGAACTTTTTGAGAACTTCCTTACACAGTTAGCCTGATAACAAGCAGAACTGTCAGCTGGCTACACTGTGGCCATTTGTAGAATCTGTCAGTTGAATTTTGTGAGTGGGCAGATTCAAAGGCCTGAAACAGGGCAGCAAACTGCCTGTTGCACTTCATCAACCACCACTTGTTCATCGCTTACCTACAGATAATATAAATATATGAAACAGATCAGTTGTAGTTGACTGATTTCCAAAAAATACATTTGGACTTAGTAGACTAAACTTAAGAGAAATGTGCATTGGTGGGGGAGCTGTTTTCAGCTGGGAATTAATACACACTGATAGTAAGTATTTACAGCACAAGGATATTGTCCTGATCCAGACTCCTCCTGTCAACATGTTGAAGTGTCTTTGAGCAAGAAACTGAAATCCATTTGTGTCTCAGTGATTAGGCCAGTGCATGGCAGCTTGCCACTATCAGTGTGAGTGTGTGTGTGTAAATGGATAAATTGGAGGCAAATTGTAAAGCACTATAGATAAAAGCAGCATATAAATACATGTATAGTCCATTGGCCATGTTATTTGTGCTTTATAATAGCTTTTAGACAGCACTGGAGGTATATGACAAAGAGAAAGGATTAAGCTATAATAAGCTTTGGCTGCACAGGCAGTACTTTTAATTGAATCAATTCATTCTTGATTTTGAATTTTTGTCAGATTTGCTAAAAATTAATCTTTTAGAAGATTTCTGCAACCACCATAATTTTTTGGTGAGCAGAAATTAGATGCTTTGTTTTCGATTCACTTTTATTCAGTACTAAACTTATATGCATTGGTTTGGTCCATCCTCAAAATATGCCGTTTTCTTTCTCTTTTCCACTTGTTTTTGTACACAGGTGATCCAGCTATATGAGACCATGATAGTGCGTCATGGTGTCATGTTAGTAGGGCCTACTGGTGGCGGTAAGACCACTGTTTACACCATTCTGGCAGACACACTGGAGACCCTCCATGGAACAGAGCACAAGGCTAGCAACCCTTTCTATCAACCTGTCAAGACCTATGTCCTCAACCCAAAATCTGTCACGATGGGAGAGCTTTATGGAGAGGTACTTTAGACAAGAGAATAAATGATTTAGCTACTGTGCTACTCCCTACACCTTAAATTTATTCATTACTTTTGCCTCAACTCCTCAGGTTAACACACTGACGCTGGAGTGGCGTGATGGACTGATGGCGCTAAGTGTTCGTGACGCAGTCAGTAACACTGCTGATGACCATAAGTGGGTGATCTGTGATGGACCGGTTGATGCCCTGTGGATTGAGAACATGAACACTGTGCTGGATGACAACAAGATGCTCTGTCTGGCTAATAGCGAGAGAATCAAACTTACCCCATCCATCCATATGGTGTTTGAGGTTAGAGCTGAACAGAGTAAAAGCAGACTTTGTTATTTTGCCTTGAATAGGAGTCCAATGCTCTCTGCTTCAGTGACTCCATGGTTCTACAGTATTTAATACTTACTGTTTTGCTTCTTTTTTTTTTTCCTTCATAACTGTTTTTCAGGTCCAAGACTTGGCTGTAGCATCACCAGCCACAGTCAGTCGCTGTGGGATGGTTTATATTGACCCAGATGAGCTCAAGTGGATGCCATATGTGCAGACATGGATCAGTGGATTAGGAGCCAAGGTTGGACATAATGCTGGATATAATCCCTGTCATTCACAGACCTTTTTTTACACTGTTTGGGTTTGCAAAAACTTGTGAAAGTGGCTGCAAACAAGTTAGATGTTATAGTAGATTTGTGCTTGAGGCTTTCACATTTTATGCTTTTAAAGCAATATTACGTGTTTGCATAGTACATTTTCTTCTTATTTGTGGTCCCACGTAGCAGTGTAACACATCATATATTCAAGTAACATTAATTGTGTAGATTTATCTGAGTCATGGGCTTGCACTTTCGATAGCAGTCAAAGGCAACAAGGCTCTTACTTTATATTACTGACTACTACTGTTTCATCAGTCATCTGTTCATCACTGTTCTTGTAGTCTGTGTGTAAAACTCTGGTTGTGCTTTTTTTTAACTGTTTGTGCAGCAGTACACAATAGGTAATGTGCCATTTCATGCATTACAAGCTGAGCTTCAGCAATAGCATGAAGACTAAGACAGCAAATCACATTAAAGTTAATAGCTAACATCAGCCCTGAACTACTTTGGCTGGTTTTTCACAGAGTTGACAGTAACACAGTCTCGCCCCTTAACTTTTAACTCTCTTTACTATGTGTTTCTCTCAGTGCCAGTGACTAACATTTACACTCTAATTAACTGAAATAGTTCTGTTTGTTGATGGTACATTTGTTGCTGTTTCCTCTTGTCATCTTTCGTTTCTTCAGTTTTTTACATTTACATATTAACCTTCCATTTGGAGTATTTTAAGCTCTACATTAAGCAACTTTGGTTTGTTTTTAACAAGCAACCATTTTGGGGAAACATGTTTGTTTTCTTTGTTTAATTATTGCATTGGTTTGTGGCTAGAATAATGTTAATAGCAATTAAAGAAAATTGTGGAGTGGTAGATTCAGAGAATTTCCACTTAATTTTGTATTGATTTCCATTTAGCTGTATAAACTGAGGGGGTGTGTTTCTCTATATCTCCTGAGGACAGGGAGAGCAGTGTTTACATTTATTCTAATTCTTTGTCTTCTCTTTCCAACAAACCCCTTGTTAAAGTAGAAGTTAAACATGTTGGGAAATGAGCTCATTCAGTTCTGATTTCTAGTTAGATCTTGAGATTGATACAGAACTTACATTTGTACTTAAAATAAAATGGGTATTAAGGTGAGATTAGCTTGACTTTCCTTAGCAATGACTGGAAGATGGATTTTTTTTTCAATTTACACAAAGCCTACCTATTAGGGCCCAGGATATATGAGGGAATTAAATAATATTGTGATTATATTTAAAAACGTATTGTAATTCGATGAAAATTGCGATGTGAAAATGTTAATGGCAAAAATGATCTTTATTTCATTCCCACTGATAAAATATAAAAACAATGTTGATGGGGTTTTTGCTGGGGTCTTTACCAGTCAATCATTAATCAATCCTTTATACCTGAATAGTACTTTAGATATGTCTTTTATGCTAAGATTTGCAAACTGATATATTTATAAGACTAATGTGAGGGCACAACCAATTGTCTTGTTTAAATCTTGGCAAGAAAATTCATGTTTCTCCTTATCGTGAATGCAAACTAACTGTTGCTTCAGTTTTTATGTAGATAAACACACTTAAGATCACTTCTCACTCTGTGCTGTGTCTCTAGCTTCCAGATGCTGTGCAAACATACTTACTGGAGCTGTTTGGACAGTATGTGGAGAAAGGTCTTCAGTTTGTGTTGAAGCATTGCATCCAGGCTATCCGCCAGGTGGACATAAGTAAAGTTACAACACTTTGCTCCCTGCTGGAGGCACTGCTGCTGGGTCAAGGAGGGCCAGACCTCAAAATGGTACATGGACTACAAGATTTAACAGTCACTTTGGTTTATTTCAGGTCTATCTGTGGTGCCAAGAAGGAACCGGTCTATTAGTGCAAATGGACACATTTTAGTATAATAATTTAGCACTATCACCACAAAGACTCTCACTCTGTGACACTAATACCACAAACCTCTGCCTATTCCACATGTCACCAACACCTTAAAGCAACATTATGTGAGAATTATTTTCTGCTACTTAAAACTGTGGTATGTTAAGCTAACATAAACTTAATTAAAACACACACTGAGACAATATGCTGCTAACATCAATAATAGCTTTAACATACTACTGGCTACTGACTTGGAAAATCAGCTTAGTGTTCATCTTTGTTAAAAAGAAACAAGGCATCCTTGACATATGTGTCACAATCAGTCCTATTTGACCAGACCTATGGCAGAAACTTAGAGTCATTACAACATCCACATATGTTTATTGCTTTCCATTAAGCCTCGACACCCACCGGTATTTTCCACTAGGTCTCCCTTGGCAGTGGAGATGAAAATTTACTCCTTGTAGCTGTTTAAAGCTCCTGTAATAATAGTTTTAGCACAACACTCAGAGCATACAGCCGCTAGCTTCAACAGAGCTAACTAGCAGCTATAGTAGCAGCAGTTACAGGTTGCTTTAGGAGACTCTACACTGAGAATTAAGGCAGAGCAGCCCAAGGACATCAGAGGACAGACAAGAAAACATTTTCTTCATGAAATATATTACCCTGTTTTATCAATATCAGTGACAGTTGATGGTATGTGAGATGAGAAGCAGTTAAGAGATGCCCCCTGTTATCCTAGCAGCTCAGTCAGTTTACAGACCGCAGAGACAGGCACACAAGTCAGTTCAACATCAGCAAATGATTTTGAAGCTGCTAGTTTTAGGTAAAGTTGGTATATTATGTTGCTTGAAAGGTGATCAGACCTCACAGCTACATGTATTGACAAAAGGCAGAATCTAGGTTAAATGAGCACACTAATTTATGTTTAATGAAAACCTACTAACTGAGCTTCCTTCTCTTTTATTTATGTGTGTTTGTGTGTGTGTGTGTGTGTGTGTGTGTGTGTATGTATTTGTGTGTGCTTTTGACAGGATTCAAAGCATCTCAACACCGTATTATGTC
>JAQNCA010000024.1:21738277-21749944 GCA_029783725.1 Acanthurus tractus | reverse complement strand
TGTGTGTGTGTGTGTGTGTGTATGTATTTGTGTGTGCTTTTGACAGGATTCAAAGCATCTCAACACCGTATTATGTCAGACCTTCATATTTTGCTACCTCTGGGCAGTAGGTGGCAACCTTATTAGTTCACACTGGGATGCTTTTGACACCTTTGTCAAGGAGCAGTTTGAAGACAACAGCAATGCTAAGGTATATATTTATGCATATATCCACAAACACAGAGAGAAAGATGGAAGGGATACAGGGGACTTTTAGGCACTTTGTGTCAGGAACTCACAGGCAGGCGGACACAGTAAAGCAGCCACACACATGAAAAGGCAGTCTCAGGGTCTTTTAATGCAGTCTAAATACATTACCAGGTGAACAAAAGCTCAAGGCGAAAGTACAGAATCTCTAGACAAACTCAGAAACCAGGAAGCCAGGAACAATGGTCGTACACAAGGAAACTATCAGACAAAGATTGCTGGAACACTGCTCACTATGAAGACCAGATGAACTGGCAACAGACGGAAGGGAAGAACGGCTTAAATACACATGAGGACAGGGAGACGACAAGACACAGGCGAAACACATTAGGGTGATCACTAAAGATGGGAAAAGGACAAAGGGACGAAGTAAACATAGAGACAATACAAGGGGAGATGAGACCATCAAAATGAAACAGGAAGGGAACGAGACAAACAACAACATGACAAACTCAATCCCTGATACTATGCTGTAATAGGTTCATAAATAGTCACAACATACTGACATATGTAAAGACAAAAGTGTCACAACTGTGTCCCACATATCCAGCATTGCTGTTAAAACTCTTGACACTCAGCATTTCTTTAAATTCCTCTTCTGCATTGCTGAGTCACATATTCACCAATGCCTTTGCTGGTATTTGTATGAAATATGTATATATATATATATATAGAAAGACCTCAAGGTTATTTTCATTATGTATTACACTAAAGTACTCTTGGCACTGGATGTATCTAGCTGGACCACAGCTAATATGGAAAATGATTCTTTATTATGATATTAGTCATTTGTGTAAAATGAAGACATTAAGCAAGAACCAGTGTAATGTACATTTTAGTAATACATTTAATGTCTTACACAGACCTAGGTGAATCAGATCGAAGGGAATTGCCTTGTGCCAAGGTTGTAAAGGTCCATTGCACACCCTTATTTAGCTCTGCCAACCATGTAAAATTGTGAATCTTGTAATAAAGAAAGGAGAACATATTTTTTATTCATTAAAATTTTAATGAGGATGCAGAGAAAAAGATGAAGAAATGTGGAGCCTGGTGTTGTGAATTCACCAGTCTTTCAGCATGAAATGAAAAGATAATTGTAAGATAGGTTTGTCCTGGCGGGTAGTAATGCCAGATCATTGAGGGACAGAGACAGAACACAGAAGGTGGATTGAATTGAATTGATCATGTAAGATTATAAACTACAGAGTATAGAACATCCCATAGACATCTGTATCTGTTCATTGGTCTGCCTAAGGATCTAAGTTTTTAATGTTTTTAATGTTTAATTTTAATGTTATTTATGTCATTTGATTGTTTGTTTGTTTTGTGTGTTTTTAACAATAAGATGCAGACATACCAACAGCCAACCAGCTCCCACCTGTGAAGCTTGAGGGAATAAAATCCCACACACATGCACAAACACACTTTGGTGCCAGCAGGATTTAGAGAAGCAAATTTGGCAGACAAAAAAATAATCCACATTTCAGAATAAAAGGGCCGAAGTACCAAAGAAGCAACTCTTCAGCAATACAGCTGATTTAAAAGTTTATTACACTATATTTGCCCAATTTTTAAATATATTTTTCTTCATATTACTTAATGTACATTTATTTGTGCCATGTAGATCCCGAAATCTGGTACCTTGTGGAGTCTGTACATGAACTTTAACAACAAATGTCTGGAGCCATGGGAAAAGATCGTCCCTGGGTTTAAATATGACAGGGAACAGCCTTTTTTTGAAATGCTGGTCCCCACCACAGACACTGTCCGCTTTGGCTACCTGATGGAGAAATTGCTATCAGTGCGACATTCTGTGCTTTTCACTGGTGGCACTGGAGTGGGGAAGGTAAGCACTCAGGGTTACAGTCAAGACTAAAGTAACACTGTTGCATAAAAGCTTTACCAAAGGATAAAATTGATAAATGTAGCTATAATCCACAGAATAAAGAAAACGTCATCCCATGCTCTTATTTCTACTTAGCTTTATTAATTCACTTCTTTCTGGGCATATTTTTAACCCTAACCTCTCTCTCAACCTATTGCTGATCAAAATTGGAGGAGTAGTTTAAAGAATAAATAAAATGCTTGAGACTATGATTATTTTCTTTTTATCATAAACATATTCGCTTTCTAATGTGTCTGTCCCTTACAGTCAGTAGTGGCTCGGGGCCTCCTTAACTGTGTCCAGGAAAAGGCAGGCTACCTTCCAGTGTACATCAATTTCTCTGCTCAGACCTCCTCTGCTCGCACCCAGGAGATCATTGAGTCCAAACTGGAGAAAAAGAGGAAAAACATTCTGGGTATCAGCTTGCATTCATTTGCTGCAGAGAAGAGAATCTATAAAACTGATATCACTCCAATTGACGATTCATCTGTTAATCCAGCCATCCATTCATCCAGCTGTTCATGTAGTTATGCATTCTTTGCTTCCTCAATTCTTCAGTTCTTTCTTCTGTCTTGTGTAGGTGCTCCTGGAAATAAGAAGTTAGTGGTCTTTGTGGATGATCTGAATATGCCTAAGCTGGACAGTTATGGCTCTCAGCCACCTATAGAACTACTGCGTCAGTTTCAGGATTTTTCTGGCTTCTATGACAGAAACCACTTCTTCTGGAAGGAAATCCAGGTACAAACGAGAAGAAGTAAAATGAGACATATCAGAATGTCTTACTTGACACTAATAACAATGTATGTGCATACATTTGACATCTGGCTGCATGGTGTTCAACAGATGGCTGTTATTTTGTCCCACAACATTTGGCACTCCCTTTTGTGAGCCAGAATTCTCATTTCTGTATCTTCACGTATGACACTCAATATACACACTGCACCACAGACAGTAAAGGTTGCACAAAAAAAACAGCATGATTGTACAATAAGTCACTTTTTGCAGATTATTAGTTTTCATTGGAGAAGTTGTGTATTTTGGACTGTTGGACAAAACAGACAAGGCGGAGATGTCACCTTGGGGTCTTGAAAAATGTGTGGCATGTTAACTGTTGATTACTTTTTTTTTTTTTTTAAGGGAAAAAAAAAAATTCTTTCTTCCTTTTTCCCCAGGATATGACCATTGCTGCAGCATGTGCTCCTCCAGGTGGGGGGCGCAATCCAGTTACCCCTCGATTCATCCGCCACTTCAGCATGCTGTGTCTGCCCACACCCTCAGAACACAGCCTCAAGCAGATCTTCAAAGTGAGAAACCCTCATACACAGAAAAACATTTATGTTCTGAATTGATGCAGGTGCCCAGATCACTTGATCTGTTGCTCCTTTCTTTTTCTTCTTTTCACCCCATTCATTCATATTAATTTTCTTTATTCACACTCAATCCCCTCTTTTATGGATCTTCCTCTCCCAAACTTCCTCCAGGCAATCCTGACAGGTTTCCTGAGTGAGTTTTCCCAGGTGGTGAGGGACTGTGCCGGTGAGATTGTGGATGCAACTGTTGAAATATACAACCGTTTGAGTGTAGACCTGCTGCCCACTCCTGCTAAGTCCCACTATGTCTTCAATCTAAGGGACCTTTCCAAGTGTTTCCAAGGTGAGAAGTGAACACATATTTAATATATATTTAGATCGGCGTCATCAGACACCTAAGAGATTTGACCAGATCAGTGGGTTGGTTTTGGGTGACACTTGCTTTTTCAATCTTTTAGTCACCTAAGTGCAGTACAAACTAAACTTTAGCTTTACTGAAGGAGACTGACAGATGTAGAGAGTTTCTTCAGTAAGATGCACAGCTACGTCTCTTCAAGCCATATTACAGGCTCCCAAATCGTCTGCACCATTATCCCCTCTGTCTCTTTCCCTTTTGAAATCTTTCTCTTCCTATACCCAGAAGGCATCATTACAGCACAAAGATGAAATAAAGTGAATTCTGTTACTTCTTTCTTCAATACTTGTTCAACATGACTAGAGTACATTACTCCAACACACAGATCCCTTTAGCAGTACATACTGTAGGTAACGGATAACTTGCTGACTCCCATTTTTCATATTTTGTGATAGTGATGGCATTATATGGCTATTTTTTACATTACATCTTCCTCTGTTTTGTTTTCCTTCATATGTTGGCACATGCATACTTCTCTTTGTATGGCTCTGGTTTAACTTGTTTGCATAATCTTTACCTTTTCTGTGCTTTTGTTGTTATCTGTATTTCTGTTCTTTTATTTTTATGAGCTCTTATATTAATCCTCAAAACTCTGTTTTGAGTCTGATTCTTTTGCCCTGACATGCTATATACATGCATTGATGACAGAAAAACAAGACGATCTTCTTTATCATCTTTCATTCCAATTGCTTGATGTTCAGGCATACTGCAGTGTGAGCCAAGTGAAGTGAGAGACAAGAACCACATTTTCCGTCTCTTCTGCCATGAGTGTCAGCGGGTGTTCCACGACCGACTCATCAACAATCAAGATAAGACCTATTTCCACACCATCGTCTGTGAGATGGCCAGTAAGAACTCATTCAGAAAGGCCTGATGACTTACTCCACTGAACGCACAAACTCTTTAAATCCTATATGTTCAGCTAGTATCACTCTGTCACTTTATCACTTATTTTCTCTTTCTGCCAGGGAAATATTTTAGTATTAGCTTGGAACCCTCATACTTTGTGACTCAGCCCATAATCTTTGGGGACTTCATCAAGGTCCGATTTTTCTTCTCTTATCAATAATGCTTCATTAGTCCATTAAATGTTGGATGTCTATGTTGAAACTGAAATACCTCACAATATTCCCCCATAGGTGAGTGCAGAGAAGGAAGACCGTGTGTATGAGGACCTGACAGACATAAATAAGATTCAGGCTGTTCTTCAGGACTATCTTGATGATTACAATATGACCTACTCCAAGGAGAAGAAACTAGTTTTCTTCCAGGATGCCATTGAGCATGTCTCCAGGTGTGTACATGCAAATTTGCACTGCTGAAATAGAGAAAATTTTGTAAAGTGACCTCTCACTTGGTTTTCAATGGATTGTAGCCTTAGGTGATATGAACTGTGACATCATGAAAGAAGCTACACTAGAGGCCGTAGTGACCACACAATGCTGCTTTTTCAAAACCAATATCTACAAAGGTTCAGTGATCTGCCTAAGTTTGTTTGTTTAAAAAAGGAAAATACATGGCACACATGTAGCTGATGATGAGATGACTAAACATTTTTTAGATAATTAACGATATAATTGATTTAAGTACACCCTGTCTCTGCTAATATGTGTTCGAGATCTGTGTCAAGGTTTTCTTCAGTGATAAGAGGAAGCAGTGAGTTGTTGAAGTTACATTTTTGATCAAGATCCCTCTAAGGAGAGAGATGGCTCACATGGCATGGAACATTTCTTGCCTTTACTTTTTACAAATGATGACAGCATATTTTTTTTAGGATTGCCCGCATGATTCGCCAGGAGAGAGGCAATGCCCTGCTCGTCGGGGTGGGAGGTACAGGCAAGCAGTCACTCACTCGGTTGGCAGCCCACATGTGTGGGTACTGCTGCTTTGAGATCGAACTGAGTCGAGGTTACAACTACGACAGCTTCCATGAAGACTTGAGGAAACTTTACAGGATGGCTGGTGTGGAGGGCAAAGATATGGTGTTTCTCTTTACGGATACTCAGGTGTGATGAAAAGACTTGACTAATACAAAGATAATGAATATTTGGATGCCTGTACATTGTTTTTTTTAGTTTGCACATCAAAGTATACTCACAGGTGTTAACTCTCGTTTCTCCCTGTTGTAGATTGTTGTGGAGGAGTTTTTAGAGGACATCAATAACATGCTGAACTCTGGTGAAGTGCCAAACCTATTTGAGAAAGATGAGCTGGAGAAAGTGATAGCTGCCACCAGCACAAAAGCCAAAGAGGCTGGAATCAGTGAAGACAACAGAGATGAGGTAAACACAAAGACACACACACAAACAATCTCTGACAAAAAAGCAAAAAATATATCATCCTGGCAGTAAAAATGTATCTACAATATGTCCTTGTAAACAGAAAAATTCCAGTTTGTTAAAAGATTAATAAAGCAAGTAAGTGAGTCATAAAGTGGCTAATATACATTTCTTTTATACATTTCTTTATGGAACTGATTTCTATGCAGTTCCAAGTAAAATTGCTTATTTTTTACTTAGAGAAATGTATTTTTAGTATTTTTTTTTGGTATTTTAGAGTATTTTTAGAATTAGCGCACACATGCAATGAATTCCCACAGTTCTTTTGTGACTGTTATGTTGATTTAATGCATATTTCATTATCTTTTTGCATTACAGCATTCTGATTTTCCAGATACTCAGCAAACACCCTAATAGGAGACATAAACGTTTACATTTTTAAAGCTTATACACCTTTTTATTACATGTGAGACAGCTGTCACAGACATTCAAAGTTTAACCACCTTTTTCTCCACTAGAGCCCTGACTCTTTGTCAATGCGATAAAAATGTGAAACTGCCTCCAGCAGCCCCTTAGCGTAGCTTGGTTTTACAAAGAATGGACACAGGGAAAGTAGCTAGACTGTCATATCTTATTTGTTCAAAACTTACAAAAAAGTATAAAATGATGTTGTGGTTATGGGACAGTATATCTCTTACATGAACTCACACAAAGGTTTCTTACACTAGAGATTAAAATAAAGCAATCTAAAACAATACCGTGTATTGCTTCGTAATTTTTTATATTTTAAAATAAAAATCAACCATTAATGTTAAAAGCTGCAGTAAGATGTAATAGAATCAAGAAAAACAACTGGCCAATGTTAATGACTAAAGTATTATTATAACTACCAGTTTTTTAGAAACGACACACATTCACTGTTTCTCACAAAATTCTTTGTGTGTGTGTGTGTGTGTCTACCAGTTGTTTCAATATTTTATCTCTCGAGTTCGGGAGAAGCTGCACATTGTGCTGTGTATGAGTCCTGTGGGTGATGCCTTCAGGTCCCGCTGTCGTATGTTTCCCTCACTGGTCAACTGTTGTACCATTGACTGGTTTGTGCAGGTATGTGCAAATTTTTTTTTTTTTTCTGACCGGATCTAGAGATATATATCTACTCATTTTGGAGGAAATTTGGTTGACTTTGGACTTTGGTGTAATTTCACATAGTAAACCATATTAAATAAATATAATTACTCTAAATGATGCGGTGTGTTATAGGATGTATTTCTGTGATAGTAAGGGATATATCCCACATTTTGTTGTAAACTTGGCAACAGTACCATTCTCTTTCAGTATATCTAACACTACCAACATACTGCAGCTATACCCAAAATGTGATTTCTTCTCGCTCTGTCACAATCTTCCATCCCCCTCTTCTTTTATTGCATTTTTCTTGTTGTACAACTATCCTCTTTCTATTACAATTGTCCTCATACGCTCCTTGTTCAGAATGTAGTTTGAGACTTTCTATCCATATTGTTTATTTTATGCCTTTTGTAAGCAAATTTAATTTCAGTTTTAACTCAGTTGTGAAGGCTTGTAATATATATCTTTATTGATTATCCTTGTGTGCAAGTTTTATGTCCTTTCCCTTTCTGTTCTGGTAACTCATCTTGAAAATGAGCAAAAGCTAAAATAAGAGCTTTCTAAATAGTCCTCACTGCAAAGCTTTTTCACTCTTAATCTTTTCCCTTTTACTCCTTGGTTCCCAGTGGCCTCGTGAGGCACTGCTGTCTGTCTCTCAGGCCTTCTTCCTAGATGTGGACTTTGGCAGTGAGGAGCTGAAGCAGAGCTTCTCAGCCATGTGTGTTGAGATACATGTCAGTGTTACTGACATGGCTGAGCGTTTCTACTCAGAGCTAAGACGCCGATACTACACCACCCCGACCTCTTACCTGGAACTTATCAACCTCTACTTGTCCATGCTAGAGGAGAAAAGACAGCAGCTAGTGCTTGTAAGTCTTACCATCAAAAGTCCTAAACAGTTATCATTGCAAATAATTTGTCTTTTTGGGTGTTTATTAATCTTCATCTTATGTTAATAAAGAGAACATAGAAAACTTCTCTTGCTTTTGGTTACTAGTCAGATGAACATCTTTTTCTGCTGTTAGCTTTGTTGTGGTTGTGCCACTGAAATGAATATTGCCACTGATGTTTTTAAATGCAAAATGCAAAATATGCATAAATATTATGTTTGTGTTGGTGTTTATTTACAGGCAAGGGATCGTGTAAAAAACGGTCTAACCAAACTGCTTGAGACCAATGAGCTTGTGGACAAAATGAAGGAGGACCTGTCTGCTCTAGAGCCCGTCCTTAAACAGAAGTCCATTGATGTCGATGCCCTTATGGAGAAACTAGCTGTAGATCAAGAGAAAGCTGATGAGGTCTGTTTATATGTGTGTGTCTGTGTGTGTCTGTGTGGATTGCGAGAGAGATGACAGTGTTTTCAAAAATTTATCAGTTGTCTTAAGGTTCTGACATGCTGTAGTGTTTGTGCAGTATCATATGAAATGTATCCTTGCTTCAGGTGCGTAATGTAGTAAAAGAAGATGAGGCTTTGGCCAAGGCCATAGCTGAGGACACCCAGGCCATAGCTGATGATGCACAGAGGGACCTGGATGAGGCTCTTCCAGCCCTTGAAGGTGCCAATCAGGCCCTTAATTCCCTCGACAAGGCTGACATTTCTGAGATCAAGGTGTTCACCAAACCTCCAGACTTGGTCATGACCGTCATGGAGGCTGTTTGCATCCTGCTTAACTGCAAGTCAGTTTGCTTCTTTCTCACTCTAAAAAAAAACTTTTTTTTTCTTTATTTTCTCAGAAATTACGCCAAAGACAATTTCTGCCTCTCTTATCACATAAAGATGCCCTTCTTCCCATTTTATTTCGGTCTAGGATACATGACTACAAAGAAAAAAGAATACTGAACAGGAAAATGTTTTTATTACATGCATGTACACTGAAAAAGATCCATCAACATAACTGTAACAGCAATCATCATCTGTCTTACAACAATAATAATAATAATGTATGAGATTTAATCCCAAATATTTTAGTCAGCATCTAGAAGAATTACTAAACCAGCTCATGACTCATCCCTCTGTCAAACTCTTTATTAAACATGTATTTAGTTGTAATCCACTGTGTCGCTGAACCAAGTCCAATCCTGCTAAATATCCTCTCTACTTCACCCTTTTTACACCCATTATTTTGCCATCGGTGTTGTGCTGAGTTCTGCCTGCCTGTTGTGAATTGCATACACCTTGTGGGAGCATGCAGAGCAACAGAAAAGATGGCCAGATAATTTTGGGCAATGCATGGTTAAGAGAAAATAAATTCAATGTCTTTTTTGAAGTTTCATTTAATTTTTGTCTGCAATGTGACAATATTTCTAAGTGCAAACTAGCTGGTGTTATAAAATGAGGAAATATGACTGTGAGGTTTCAAATACAGTCTTTTTTTCATTATTATTTGATTCAAAGTGTCCTCACTAAATGTCAAGAGCTGGTGGTATAATTCAGGGGAACTAATGTTGGCTGCCGAGTAATGCATCTGCCACATATTTTAGCTAAAGTCATTGACCTAATATTTACCCTCTCCTTTTCTTCTCACAGACCAAACTGGTCGGGGGCCAAACAATTACTAGGAGATGCCAATTTCCTCAAACGTCTGACAGACTATGACAAGGACAATATCAAGCCCCAGATCCTGCAGAAGCTGCAGAAATACGTCAACAACCCTGATTTCATACCTGAAAAGGTTTGTTTGAATTTCATGTCAAACACTGTGATAAGACAGTCAGATCCACTGGAGTAGGGCTAAACTTTGAGGGGAACTCGAAAATACCTTGTTCTGTTTTGATTATAATATTAGGGTCATATGTATGTTGCTAAAACGAGCTGCTGTTTTTACCGGGGTACAAGTTGTCAATTATCTGTGGAATGTAACATATAATTTTTTAGATATTTGCTAATTATCTAATATTTATTCTTCATTTTGCTGCTGTTAGGTTGAGAAGGTCTCTAAAGCCTGCAGATCAATGTGCATGTGGGTCAGAGCCATGAATCTTTACTCCCGAGTCCTCAAAGAAGTGGGCCCCAAGAGAGAAAAACTGGCCAAAGCACAGGTTAGTAGCATACAGTAAAGTACAGTGTAATATGTGTTAAGGGTTAATCAACAAAATGAAGTCTATTCACATTTTCCTTTTAATTCCATTCAGAATGCCTTGTATACACTGGACCCAAAAATGAATGGACTAAAATTCTCCAAATGCGCCTCGTATCCTCATCCCTTTATTTCTTTTGTTTCAACCCTTGCAGGAGGAGCTGGACATGACTATGGCCACTCTGAGGGAGAAACAACAAAAGCTTCAGGAGGTGGAGGACCAGATCAAAGTCCTACAGGAGCAATTTGACAACAGCCTCAATGAAAAGGAGGATTTGGGTAATGGGTGTTGCCTTTAATTGTTACCATTTTAAACCTGATCTTGGTTTTGATCAACCCCTGCACTTTAAATTTTACATGAATTTATACCAGATTAGTGAAAACCTCTCAAGATCTAACAAGTGCTCCATTATTATCCATTGCATCTAAAGAAAAGTCTGCTTGTGTTTACCCTGCTGATTTTTTTTTCCTCTCTTTTTTCAAAGTTAACACTATGGCTCTGACACAGGCTCGGTTAACCAGGGCGGGCAAGCTCACTTCTGCTCTTGGTGATGAGCAAGTGCGCTGGGAAGAAAGCGTTGCCATGTTTGAGCAAGAGATTATCAACGTTGTGGGGAATGTTTTCATTGCAGCTGCCTGTGTGGCCTACTATGGAGCGTTCACTTCCCACTACAGACAGCTGGTAGGTAGGCAGTATGTTCTGCTCAGGTATGCAGAATGAACATATGATAGATTCAGTATGTACAAACTCTGGGATTGCGCACCTTGTTGCAAAAAAGTGCAGTGTGCCTCTTTACATCTTACTTTTCATGAGAGTGAAAATTAATCACATATGTGGTAAAAGCACTGGTTCGAATCTGTTTGTACATTATTAAAACACAGGAGAACAGGAATTAAATCTATAAAAAGACCGTAATTCAAAATGAGACACATGATAAAACATGCAGAATACAGAAAATGCGAGAGGTTTAACCAATCATGACTCAAACAAAACAAAAAACAACCAAAGGGAACTTGACTGTATCTGTGTTGTGCTCCCACTCCCAGCTAATTGACCAGTGGATAATCCAGTGCCAAGAACTGAACATCCCCATCAGTTCCAGCTTCAGCCTGATTAACATTTTGGGTGACCCATTTGTCATCCGCCAGTGGAACACAGAAGGTCTGCCTCGTGACACTGTCTCTACAGAGAACGGGATTCTGGTGACTGAGGGCCGTCGCTGGCCCCTTATGATCGACCCACAGGACCAGGTGAACTAGAATAAAGGCAGTGTCTGTTTCTGTCTATTTTTTGTCTATGTTTCAGTCATGGGCTGATATATTGTTA
>JAQNCA010000024.1:21725986-21738177 GCA_029783725.1 Acanthurus tractus | reverse complement strand
GGTGAACTAGAATAAAGGCAGTGTCTGTTTCTGTCTATTTTTTGTCTATGTTTCAGTCATGGGCTGATATATTGTTAAATCTGACTGATCTGTTTTTCTGCTTATTATATGAGGACATCCAGTCTGCAGACATAAGTGTCATAATGTGGTTATGTCAAAATAAACAAACTGGAGTTAAAACAAGCTAATAAAAAAAAAACATAGTAATGTGTATAGCCACAAGCGTCTTGCTCTTTTTGTTTGTTGGTTTGTCATGTTTTCTTATGTTGTTTCTTCTGCTAACATTAATTCTTATCATATGCAGGCCATTTTTTTTTAACACACTTGATAAAGTTAATTTCTTTCAATAGGCCAACCGATGGATCAGGTCCAAAGAGGCCAAGCATGGTCTGAAGGTGATCAAGCTGACTGATCCAAGCTTTCTCCGAACCCTAGAGAATGCCATACGCATGGGCATGCCTGTACTACTCGAGGAGGTGAGGACACACTTAAAATACTAACACAATGTCAATCTGAGTAATCTGTGCTCCAATTGTTCTTATGTGTGTTATTCAAAATATTAGATTTTAATTTTTACATTTACTGATGAGACATAAACTAATTTGTAAGACCTTTATTAAACTGTCTTTTTTTGCATTCTTGTCTTGTGTGTGTAGTTAAAGGAGACCCTTGATCCAGCTCTGGAGCCCATCCTGCTGAAGCAGACTTTTGTGGCTGGTGGGCGGACATTGATCCGGCTCGGGGACTCAGATATTGACTATGATAAAAACTTCAGGTTCTATATGACCACCAAAATGGCCAACCCACATTACCTACCAGAGGTTAGCCCTGCACACACACTCTTTAAATCTCTGGATAAGGTTCATCTGGCATTAGAAGTTGTTTATTAGAGAGGCATTGCCAGTTCACTCTGGAGTCTTGGCTCAAACATCAACACACCCCTGCTGTCTGCCTCAGGGTTTTCTAAGAAGACATTTACAACTATGGCAACTAGATATTTGTTGACTGGAAAATGAACAAGTTTTGTGGAAAAACACAAACAAAAGAACAGTTGTGCTTTTCTGTCATGGTAGCAAAATGCCTGGTTTAGTTATTGCTTGGCTTTCTCTAATGGCTCTGACTGCGGTCAGCTTGCAGGCATTGTCAGGAGGTGTAGTTAACTGCCAGCTCACTGCAATGGCCTTTATTCAACATCAGCCAAATGACAGCAGCAACACCATGTAAATATAAGCTTTGACTCCAGTGTTAATTCACACCAGCAGTGCATGAAGGCAGTAACTTGGACTACATTCACATGTTTGACAGTTCTCTTTAGAGCCTTTTGTCTGATATTTGCTGTCAAATACATTCAAGATTTAAAGTGACATTGCAGTTGAAATAATTTTGCAAAATGAGACAAGTGTTAATGAGTTATGTATATTATGATGATGGAATGTATATTATGATGATGGAAATGCATAAAGGTTTTCTTGTTGCCCTCCAGGTGTGTATCAAAGTTACTATTATAAACTTCACCGTGACCAAGTCTGGCCTTGAGGATCAGCTACTTAGGTACATGCATGCTTGGACACACATGAAAGAAAAGAAGCAGATAATGCACCCTACCCAAACAATGTGGTTCACATTTGTAAACCACCATTCAACTCTGCCATGTACTTCATGACTGACTATTGTACTTGCTCTTTCTGTATTGATATTTGAATAAAATGTATCCTCTTTGCCACATTTCAATATTCCTGCAACCTCACTTTTTCTTATCAGTGATGTGGTGCGTCTGGAGAGTCCACATCTTGAGGAGCAGAGAAATGAGCTGATTGTGCGCATCAACGCTGATCGCAACCAGCTAAAAGACATTGAAGACCGCATACTGAAGCTTCTCTTCACTTCTGAGGGCAATATACTTGACAATGAGGAACTAGTTCAGACTCTTCAAGAGTCAAAGGTGAATATGAGATCATGCAAAGGTCTTTAGATGTTTAATCTCGTTCTGTACAGTCAAGATGATAAGTTTGACATTTACTGTCACCATCTGTAAAGATAATGTCTGTTTACCTTTGGAATTTTGCTTATTATCCTCCAATTGTTCTGTTTCTGGCCTTTCTTTTATCTGCTCCATCAAATCTCATTGTTTTCCTATGTTCTTTTTTTCCATCCATCTTCTATTATCCATTATTCTTAAGGTTACATCAGAGGCTATAAAGCATCGTCTAGAGGAGGCAGAGGCCACCGAGGTGATGATCAACTCCGCAAGGGAACGTTACCGACCAGTGGCCACCCGAGGCTCAGTCTTATACTTTGTCATTGCCAGTCTCTCTGAGGTTGATCCGATGTACCAGTTCTCACTCAAGTATTTCAAACAGGTGAGTGTACAAGCTTTTTAAAGCTTTATCGGGAAGATTATATAAATAAAAAACTTCAAGTTTCCATGGAACAAAATTATGTTTTTCCTTGCTGTCAACAAACTTGCTATCTGTTCTTTACTCTCTCCCCCTCAGCTCTATAACTCCACCATAGAGACATCAGAGAAAAGCAGCGTGCTAGAAGAGCGCCTCCAGATCCTGCTGGACCAGATCCTGCTTAACTCCTACATCAATGTGTCTCGTGGACTTTTTGAGCAGCACAAGCTTATCTACAGCTTTATGTTGTGTGTTGAGGTCATGAGGCAGCGGGGTGAAATCTCTGATGCTGAATGGCAGTACTTCCTAAGAGGTGCTTCCTCTTTTGAAAAGGTGAGGTGAAAAATCCAGTAGGAAAATTCATACTCATTACTTGCTGGTGTCAGATGACATCTGTTACACCTGGTTTCCTTAAGTTTTTAACTTAACCACTTACTACTTACTCTATAACTTTACAAAGTCGACTTGAGTTATTACATTGTTAAGAGATGCACAGTTTACCTTGTGCATTACACCTATAATGAACGTGAAGGAAGGCAAGACAGCAGCAATTGCACATCTCATTGATTGAAAAAGAACACACTGTGTTATATCATGTGTAAACTAGTTAGTACAAGATACATTTGTTGTTTTTTTGTTTTGTTTTATTTGTGTTTTTTCCCAGATACCTTCATAATAATTCAACAATCATTCAGATATCATATCAGATATCAAATGCTTCTGTTGTTACTTTTTTTTTTTTAAAAAAAAGGTAGGCTCAGTCACACATTAGTATCGTACTTAATAAAATAACAATGACAAGGGTCTCAGTCTCTGTAAAACGTAAAATCAACCCCTTACCAGTTTGCTTTTGTTACAGGCAACCAGGCGGTGCCAAGACAGGTCTCATTTAAATCCCATTGGTCCACCTGTCTATTTAAAACAACAGTAACTGTATACTACAACACTGAGTATGCATGTCGTTGTAAATGTAAATGTAATGGTATACTGTTGATTTTTCTGTCCAGCTCAAAGCTGCTTGGGAAAGGTGTCAAAAGTTCATCTTAGCTCTGTGCTTACTTGCAACAAACTTAATTACAGTGTGACTTCCCCAATGCGTTCAAGCTAAGTTATGTTCAAACATACGTATGCACTGGTTGTTGCAACAGACTGCAGAGTCATTGAGAAAAGCTACTTCAGCTCAGCTATTCAGAGCTTGAACGTATCAGAACGGCCAGAACAAATCATGAGGTATGAGACTTAATTGCCTGCAGGAATGGAGAGATAACGGCCTAATTTTAACTGTGACATTAGTTCTAAATAAAAAAAAAATTAAAAAATGACTTCCTGATATATTTTATAATTAGACAAAAATGGAGAAATGTATTACAGTTTGTAAGCTGGATCCTCTCAACTGCAGATAAACAAGGTGCCGTTTGTTTTCCCTTTGACAATCCCCCCAGGTTGGCCCGTAGGCAATATCTTCACTGTTACCCCTCTCATGTTTGGATTGAGTTGATTGAAAAAAAAAAGTCCTTTGTCTCAGTGAAGCATTCAGGCTCTCTCTTGGCCAACTTGCTGCTTAGAAATAACAGAAACAAATGGAAAAACACACAGTAAGCAAGAGGCAAAATAACATGAGAAAGTCGGTTTGTGAAAAGGTTGACAAAATAAACATTTCTGTGGAGGAGAGATAAGAAAAGGAGAGTATCTCTGTTTCTCAGCTGTCCTTACAACCTGTATGTAGCATGCTAATAGGCCTTAAGCCTTCAGTGCAAAAGCCCCAGAACATACAGTCATATATTTGACCCATAATGACATCCTCAAAGAGAGACTAAATGAGGTCATCTGGACAGCATGACTTCCTTGCATTTCAATGCTTGTCTTTGAATAATCACCTTCTGTCTCTCCTTTCTCCATAGTTGTTATCTTCCCTCTCAAACCTCAGTGAGTCAGAAGGGTGTGCAGCTTACACACCATTGGTCTGTGCAATAAATAAAGGGGAAAGGTAGCACAGGCCAATGAATAAAAGACCTTCGAGATTTAGCTCTGGTTTTATTGATGAGCTCAGAGGGTTTTGAGACCACAGCACAGATCAGTCAATGCCACCCAGGGGTAAACTCCTGTGTCAAACCACCATTTGGCTCTTATTTAAATGGCATTAGTTAGACTTGGGGTGCTGCCTTTCAGCCACATGATCCTCATGCTAATGCTGTCCTTCTGTTCCTGTCCTTCACTTCCATGCTTCTGTCTCCTGTCTTTTGCATCGCAGCCTCAATGCATCCATCATGTACGCCTCTCTTGCTAATTTTGAATGCTCTCAGATTTGTCTTTATTGTGTATCTTGTATCTGCTAGCCTGCAAGCCTTAGGAGTTTTAAATCATACTGTCCTCATAAATGTATTGACATCCTTTAATTCTTCTTTGCAGTCGCTCAAGGTCTAACCTCCCGTCTTTTTCTCATCTCCTTCCTCTACCGTTGTAATCGTCACCCTCTCAATGTTTCCTTTTTCTCAGGACTACGCAGAGCGGCCAGATGTGCCATGGCTAAGTGACTTTTACTGGCAGACATGTTGTGAGCTGGAGGAGTCACTGCCCTGCTTCAAGGGCATCTCCAAGGAAATCACCAGTACGCATATCCACATCAAGCAAGGTAACCCAAACCCAGTGTTACTGTTCTCACCAACTTAGCAAGAATCACTGTATTTAAGACTTTAGGACTGTTTCTACTTGATGTTAAAACTAGGATGTATGACCTAGTAACAAACATCAATTCCACTATCAAATTTAGTTATTCTAATTACTCTGCCACTGCCGTTCTACAACCTGCTGTACACTTCTACTGTATATATACACATTGCTGGGCATACACTTATAAAAAAAAAAATTGTTAAGATCATTGTAAAATGAAAGTCATCTTTCCTTAGGACGTTTTCAAGCATCTATCAACCCTGACAAGTGGGAAGGCTACGTGTCAGAGTTGCCTCCTCTCGAGGAGTCCAAAGAGGAGAAGCAGGAGATCAGAGGTCACTGGAATGAGAGGTTGGGGGGCTTCCAGAAGCTAGTCCTTATCAAGAGCTTCGTGGAAGAGAAGGTGAGCCTAGATGAAGTCTACAGAAAGATTTTTATTTAGGTTTTGGCAATGGTTTGTTTTCATGTCCACAAGGTCACAGGGGGGATTTAAAATAAGAAACATTGTTGTCCGTGTCAGTTGATCTTTATTTATTAAAGCCAGCAAAGATTTGGCAGATTACACTAATTTGTTATTTCGCTGGCCTGCTGCCCTCAGCAAGACCCTGCCAAAACCTCTCTCTGTCTGCAACACTCACACAGAAAACCAGACATGCCAGCAACTGAACCTCAGAAAATAAAAGCTTTCATTGTTAACCGTGATGTCCACTTCTGATAAAAGTCTTGTGTGCCTTTTCCATTTTATTTCTATTTATGTCCCCATAATGTCATAATGTCTTTCTTTTTATCTTGACCTCTTTCTTTCTTGTTTTCCTTACATTGATGCTCTTTCCTTTCCCTTTTATATCTGTCACATTCTTTTATGTGCACATTGTGCCTGTCTCTCTACATTTTTCTCTTTGTCCTGTTATTCTTCTTCTCTCCAGGTGGTTTTTGCAGCAACAGAGTTTGTGATTGTCAATCTGGGGAAGCAGTTTGTGGAAAATCCTCCAGTTGATCTGGCGAACCTCTACAACGATATGTCCCCTTCCACACCACTGATCTTTATTCTCAGCACAGGATCTGACCCTATGGGAGCCTTTCAGCGCTTTGCAAAGGAGAGAGGCTGTCTTGACAGGTAAAATAAGATGGAATAGGTGACATTAGGTTGGGGTGGTGAGAGGCAGTGGGCATTAAGCTGAGAAGGTAGGATAAATAAAACTCAAGGAAGCATGTCTGGATTAAGAGATGAAAGAGGAATTTGGTATGATGATTTACAGTTGTTTACTCACAACCACAGAGATATTTTTTTCTTCTCATGTCTCTCAGAGTTGAGTCTATCTCACTTGGTCAAGGTCAAGGGCCAATAGCAGAGAAGATGATCAATGCAGCACTGAAGAGTGGCAAATGGGTTTTCCTGCAGAACTGTCATCTGGCTGTCTCCTGGATGTTAGCCATGGAGGAGCTCATCAAGACCTTCACTGAGCCTGGTATTACCACACAGACACACGCTGCAAAACACTTCAGTTAAACTAAACACACAGCCAGCAAGAGCAGAGCATCATGACCTCTTCCAGATGTTGCTATTTTCAGTGAAAGGATTTTAATGCATGGCAACATACATGATGCGTCCGAAAAATAAATGTGTGTCATTTACCAGGAATAACGTAAATAACGAACAAGTGTTTTCTTCTAAAGTTTCAAAAAGTTCTCAGAAGCTTTATTTTTAGTGAAGATACGAAATAGGTATAAGGAGACCGCTACTTCAACGTGCAAATCTTTTGTTTTAAAATTTTTAATAATTACGTGTGAGTTTAACTGCACAAGTAATTTTACCAGTGTTATAAATTCAAATTTTGTCTTTTTCTTATTATTTTTATTATTCTATGTTTAAAAAAATCTTCTTAAATACTGCTTGTTAATACTGCTTATTTATGAGAACTTGACAAAAAATCCCTCGGATTTAAGTTCAGTTGCATGTTTAACAGGGATACAAATAAATGTATAGCATACCAGGTGCAGCACAACTCTACCAAACCTCTGGGGAGACAAATAACTAAATGGCTGTCAATTTGGGGATTACTTCCTTAGTTTTTTCCACAGAGTTTGCATCAGGGGAAAAATACTTCAGTGTGGGTAATTTTTTCTGTGTAGTCAGAGAGAGGTGCATTCATTTTTTCTCTTCTGTTTATGTTAAATATGTTCCCCTCTGTTTCTCTGCAGACACATCAATCCATGAGAATTTCCGTTTGTTTCTCAGTTCCATGCCTTCCAAAGTGTTTCCTGTTACAGTGCTCCAGAACTCTGTCAAGGTAATCACACAGAGACACGCATTTTATCGCCGTATAATCTCACTTTAATTCAGTTCATTTCATCTGAAGATTGCTTGTCAAAGATTGTTCTGCAGGATAAATGTTCCCAGGATGAAGCATTGTTTTGCATTCAGTTCGGGTTCAGTTTTGAACAAATCTGCATTCTCTCCAGTGAGTCTACTATAGTTGTACATGATTCCTCATCGTAATTCACCATTAAGGATGTATACACCTGAATGCCCTGGAAGCAATCATTCTATATTTGTGACAAACTTAGAGTTGATTCTGCATATATAACATGTGATTAACCATGAACCTGATACTTGTATTTACTGCTTCTACACAGAGACCGAAGTTTATGTGGGGAAACAAAAGAAGAAGAAAGTTGTAGGGAGATATATCTAGCCAGTAGACTGTGTTATGTAGGCAAGAAACTTGTGCATTTTCAGTGTGCTCTGAGCAGACACATTTTAATGTTGGAGAGACCAGTTGCCAGCACACCACAGGTCAGATCATTTGCACCAAATGTTCTCCCTCAGCATCTCAGAATGTCAAAGTAGTACTTGGCCTTAACAGTCTCACCCTGTTGGGCTAATTCATGGCTCACAACCCTGAGTCAAAGTCAAAGAAAAAGGAAAAGAAACCTGCCAGCAACCTCTTGGTGGCACTCCTAAACACATGTCTTAAAGACTGTCGGTCTGAAAGACTGTAGACTTTTCCACTGCAGAGACTGTTTGATTGCTGGGTTGTAGTCGTAAACAGAGCTGTTGTCAGTCGTAATGACCCTCCAGAATAAATCTAGGTCATCCCAAGCCTGTAGACAGAGATCCTTGCAGACTCCAGCATGATGTTACTTCTACTCTGGAGTCAATAAATTGGAAATGTGCACACCAGCAGTCAAAAAAAAATGCATGTAACTCAGATGCTGATGACCAAATGGTAGATCTTGGAACATCACTTGAAAAGTTATAGCTTTCACCTGCTACATGCACATTACTGTGCAGCGGTATTCTCCCAACAGGGACAGTCTCAGATGTTTTTAGCAGCATCTTGTTTTGTATTATTTTCTGTTGTGTATTGAAACTTAATAACAAAAAGGAACTCAAAGGTAGTTTACCCAAGCATTAGATACTGTCATTGTAGTTGTGTCTGCCGTACTATAGAATGATATGGCAGGTAAGGGGAAAGGCCAATTAAATGCTATTCGCATTCCTTTTGTTGCAAAGTTCTATAATATTTGTAATGTTTTGTAATCAGTTGAAAAAAATGTATTCTCCAAAAATATGAAGTGTCCCTACATTAGTATGAATGGCGAGTTTGCTTTACTCTCACTTTACTACTTGTATTTAGAGAAACAGAAAATATGACGGGTCTGATCTTTCTCAGCATACTTGAGAGGGAAAGCATCAGTATGAGATATATATGTTTACACACACTGTTAAACAGACAAGTGCAAGTAGACCATTTTTTTATCTATTTCACCCAACTCACAAATTACACACTCTGAATTTAATAGGCTACTTTCAGTATTTATTTTCTGTATGTACACTTTAGTATTATCAATCTAATATCCATTAAATGCTCAGACTTCTGTCCTGTCAGTCCTCTCGCTCATTAGCTGGTTGAATACAATGAATAAACAGTAATGATTTGACTTATGTTTGTAGATCTGCAGGATCAGATTGTGTCTGCAGTACAGACCTTACATGGTGTTGCAGCTTTCAGCTGGATAGCAAAACAGGCCTAATGAATGGGAAATGTATACAGGTTTTGACGGGAGAACTGCTAGAGAGCTACAGGTTTCATAACTAGGCTTGCTGTCTGTCTGTACAGCAAGAAGTAATAGGCAGCAGGACTCGTTGTGGTCTTCTGAGTAACAGCCATCAAGACATGTGCCTTTGTGTTGTTGTTTCCAGGTGACTAATGAGCCTCCTAAAGGCCTGCGAGCCAACATGCGACGGGCTTTCACAGAGATCTCCAGCAACTTCTTTGAAGACCACATTCTGGGGCAACAGTGGAGGAAGATCGTCTTTGGAATCTGCTTTTTCCATGCAATCATTCAGGTTGCACTCAGTCTTTTAGTCCTGACATACACGTTTCACTCTCTTGCATGCTTTTGTATTTGCAGTCTCTCAAAGTGCATTATTATTAGGGATCTTGTTTGCATGTGTCTTAGGAGCGGAAGAAGTTTGGTCCTCTGGGCTGGAACATTCGCTATGAGTTCAATGACAGTGACAGAGAGTGTGCTCTGCTCAACCTCAACCTCTACTGCAAAGACGGTGCCATCCCTTGGGATGCTCTCATATACATCACTGGTAGGGAAGCCCACACACATCTCAAAAAATCATTACAGGCATCCGCGAAGGCACATGATGATATATATTTGAGGTTGTATATGTGCGGTTTACTGCTCCAGTCACGTTTTTATATGTGTTACACATTAATTTGGCTGTGAAAATATTGAAGAGGGCAATGTGCAGTGTGTTTCATAGATTTTAATTTTCTGGCTTTAAAAACAAAGCAGCAAATGTAGATAGAAACACTCTCTTGCTGTCACTAAGCATGGCAAGTTTGTTGTGTTGCGAGTGTGTGGCACACTGTTGTTTTTGTCAACAACACACACATTTTCAGCATCATGTGAAATGGGGAGGACAAACTGTTTGTTGATTTCACAAAGCAGGACACTTCTATAACACCATTTCACACTGTTCTGCAGCTGTGATCCCGTGTTTGTTTCACTCAGTGAACTTTTGCTGCTCTCTTCCTCCTGGCTTTGTTTTTAATAGAAGTAAAATTAAAAGCACAGATGTTCCCACAAACTGCAGAATTCTCTTTCTGTGTCAAACCCAGCAGATAAAGAAATCTTAGCGTTGTAGCTACAAATCCTGTTTCATTAAAGAAATTGCAGCATTCATCAGGTTACACGATGTCCACATTATTTTTATCAAGGGGTTAGACTGAATATCAGACACAAGGGTTGTTCAGATACCAATACAAGGATCAATATTGATGCCAATTATTGACTTTAAGTATTGCCTAAAATGCTAAATGGATCGGGTATTGGTGAATCCACAAGTCGACAGACAGATCCAATACCATATTTACTTATTATAACAACTCCTGACTGTGTCTTAATAACATGTATTCAGCTTAATAAATGCTTTTAGTGCAAAGAAAGTCAGTAGCCATAAATAGCAAATGACTTGCAAAACTAATAGTACATCCACAACATGTCATTCATATAAGTACACAGCTGTCAAGAGGTAATAATTATATGTATATTTTTTTTAACACACTGGTATCTGTACCCTGTATTAGCCGATACAAGTTCACATATGGGAAACAAAATTGTCTTAGAACATCTCTATTTAAAAAAAGTCTAGACTATATACTGCACATTTTTTCATATCTTTAGAAATCTTGCAGAATTGTTTACATTATATAAAGTCCAATTTTATTCATGTCATTCAAATTTATTTTTTAGGTATTGCTCAAAAAGTTGCACTTACCACTTTTTCTAAATTTGTTATAACTATATTGTTATGATTTAAAGTTTAAACTTATATCCCAAAGGAGTCTTTTTTTTAATTAATATTACATAATATTCCCTGGGCACACATATGGAAACACAAATTTTCTATTTGATTTAATAATGTCCTGGATTCCTGTAACAGACATCTTCACAGTCATTATAGAGGAGAAGCAGCGATCCCTTTCACTTACAACACTCATCATATCGCCTAAGTTCATTTGTTTCTCTAATCTGGTTCTTTAAATGACACCTTTAAATAATTGTGTTTGGTCTCAGTGAAGTGCACCACTTCAACATGAGACTGATGTCTCTTATTGTTGTTATCACACTACTGTGTTATTAGTTTAATCCTCAATTCCAGCAGTTCTTTTATGCTGGGGGTACAAACTCTTTGAGGGGGGGGGGGCTCAAACCAAGCATGACATTTCATTTCCGCTTTGAGAAAGAACAGTTTCTTCTATTCTAGTACAAAAAAAAATAAAAAAAACAACTCTGCCAGCTTTACCATGCCCGCAGCCTACTAAATGCTTCAACAGAGATATGTGTGATTATTCACTTCCCTTCTCACTTTCTTACATAACTATGCCTTTAAAGTAAGTATGGATTTTAAGTGTTAAATTGTAAAATTTAAGTATAATTTAAACTGTATCTTTCTTTTGCTCTGGTAATATTAAGCCTCTAGCTGTATTTGTCTTTCCTCTGGTCTGTCCTCACATCACTGCCTACAAGCCACTCCTGTGCAGTTTTTCCCTCTCTAAACTCTGTATTTATACATGAAGTCAAAGAACTGGAGATGCTGTAAACAGATCACACATATCAACTAAATGTTTGAACTGTCCAGTTCCATTGTAGTGCTCTTTATATTCTCTCCCCCACTGTATTTCTCACCCATATGTGACAGATTACAACTTATAGATGTCTTTGTGAAGCTCACTAACTGTTTAATGTAGCCTTATATGTCATCTTAATGTCTTTTTAGACAGACACTAATGGACTCAATAGCAAAGCCATTTTTTTTCTCAATACCAGCGGGTGTTCTAGGTTTATGTCGTATGTGAGATTTTCCACATCAAAAGCAGATTTAGACCTCTTCCAGTAACTCTTATCAACCCATTAATATGTTAAAGGGCATTATATTTTATTTATTTATTTATGTTATTTAATTTATGGATTGATTCATTGAACATCATCAGTGTTTAAGCAGTCACATTTCAGATTGTCTCCTTCAGGGGTGGCCAATCCTGGTCCTCGAGGGCCACTATCCAGCATGTTTTAGATGTTTCCCTCTTCCAACACACCTGA
>JAQNCA010000024.1:21671149-21705991 GCA_029783725.1 Acanthurus tractus | reverse complement strand
TGTAGCCTTGTATTAACCTCAGCTAAGCTCAAGAAGGTATTTGCTTCTGTGAATTTCATCTCCTATCACTTCCATAAAAACTAGGATCTCTTCACAGTCAATAGAGATGAGTGGAAAAAACACAGCAACCAATAACTCTTCAACTTCAATGTCAAATAAGGCTGAGAGGATCGTTTTAAAAGAGAACCTCATCATCGCCATCCATGAGCCACAATGCAACTAAACCAACAAAACTTTGGTCATAGATCTGCTTGTGTTATGCAGCCATTGAGTTGCAAGCCGCTAGTCTCAGGCACAGATGAGAAACAGGATGAAGATGTTTGGTGAACTCACTCATTTGAAACTATCCACCTCAAGATGTTGTTTCAAGCCGTTTCAATCTTGTAGTTTTTTAACCCAATTGATCATGACTCAGGTGAAACGACTTGCAGACATTTATCAGACTTCACATAGCTCTGTCTGGAGGCACTTTACACAACTTTATTCACATATGCAGTAGTAGAAAGTACGTCAGAAATGCCCAAGAGGCCACTTTAACAATGCAGAGAAAGACATTGCAATTAATACCAAATATTTAACAGCTGATTATATTGAGTCCACATCTCTGCAACAGGCAAGTCATATGACCAGTTTAATCCTTTTAGACCTCAGTGTTGTATGTTGTAAGCATCAACAAGCACCACCAACTCCTCCAAAAACCTGCTTTATCACAGGCTCACAGTACTTTCAAATCTGAACGTTACACTCTTCAAATGTTGTTTCACCTTCAGATTACTCCATTTTACCTCCAAAAAACAATCCCAAATCATTTTTTAATCCCTGGCTCCTTTCAATGCTGCCTTATCTATCTCACTGCCACACTCACATTTAAAACTAATCTGCCTTTTAAAAAGGATCAGCAACAGCAAACAATATCACCTTGGCTGCCTGCAGTCAACTTGTGTATTTTGTGTGTGAGAGCTATTGCATAGCAAGATGATTAGTAGGTGTGACTTTGATAGATTTTATATGCAAAATCATTTCAAAGGGGACTACAGGTGGTGTTATCCTCACCAAAATTAAAAAACTTGAAAAACCGTGTGTGTGTGTGTGTGTGTGTGTGTGGCACCTGTGGCTCACAGTCATCAATCAGTAAAAATCAGCCTCAGGCACCGTGTATCTGATGAGGGCTGAAGCATCACTGTGCTGTGAGTCAGCAACTCTGACCTCAAAGTGTTTAGTGATTCTAAATCCAGTCCAACAAAATCAGCAACATATTCAAAATAGGGAGCTAAGTTTTGCATTAGATGTCACAAGAAACAATGGATTTTAGTCTTGTGTCTTGTGTATGTGGATGTGTGAGCGTGTGTGTTTGTGTGGAAATCGTTTATTTCTGGTCAATTTTCCAATAAATTATCTGCACAGACTCAGTTTCATTTCATTTCAACACCGTCACCACAATACAGAGGAGCCTTTGTGTGCCATCTATAATTTGAAGGATCGTCCTACACATCCTGCATGTGTGTGAGTGTGTGCACAATGTTTATATGTTTGTATCTGTGCCTGAGCATCTGGGTGTGTGTCTGTCTCAGTGTGTATATGTGTGTGCTTGTGTGTGCGTGCATGCGTGTGTGCGTGTGTGTGTGTGTTTGCGCGTGTTCATGTCTTTGTTTTCATGTGTGTGTGCGTGGCAAGGGCATCGGTATGTTCTGAGGCACCAGGACAGTGTGTGTTCTTGGCCGGTTTGCCGCCTGGCTGTGCCTGAATTAAGTGAACCATCCCTGGGCCAGCTGTCACCACACACACCCATGGCCCCCTTCTCCATCTCCTCAGCCAGCTGGGTACACTCACAACTCAGCATGTGTGTGTTTGTGTATGGGAATCTGAATTATTCTGTTGGCCTCGGATCAACACCTTAACTCGGGTTGGAGATAATTTAAGTTCTTCATTTCCATATGGAGAGAAGAGAAGGGAGAAACTAAGGAGAGGAGAAGAAAAACACAAGAAACAGAGAGAGAGAGATTCTCTATGCCTTATTATCTTGAACTTGATTATTTCTCTCCTCCATGCTTTCTTGGAAAGAGATAATAAAACTGAAAGGCTTTGTTGACTTGGCTAAAGAAACTCAGACCAAGAGGGAAACAAGGTGATGGACACAACTAAGTTTAAAAGGAACCACAGCAAATATTAAAGACTTACTGCTTCAGTCACATTATGTGATGATTATCAGCAAATTATTAAACCATAAAATAGGATCTTGTTGTTCACATCTGTAAACAATGGGTTTTCAGGTCATCATCATCTGAGGGGCTTTATTTACCTACAAATAAACAGTTCAAGAATTTATCAGCCAGAAGAATCTTCCTGAGTGCTGCTCTTATAGTAGCAATATCCTCAGGGCTGTCTGTTGCACTTTTAGCAGAAAAATGTCAGGGAGAATGGCATCTTACACATCTCTGAAACACCTGCTGTCAGAGCTGTATGATACTGACTGGCTGTCAAACTCCTGGGATATGACATGAAGGGCCTGGCCCGTGTTCAAAGTCCGTCTGCCTCAGCCTGCCAAAGTCTTTTAGGTTCCCTGTCAGAATTTACAATTTGCTGCTAAAAGGTATCACTCAAATATTGGAAGCTCTTTCAGTCAATCATCCCATCGGCTCTCACACCTTATCTTAACCCACCTGGGCCACCATTACTGTAAACCTGCCTTTCCATGTCAGGACAACCCACACATTTTATGATGCAAAATAGAAGGGACGTTTGTTTCGATAGAACAGACAGGAACTCAATAGAGGTCATGTTTCTTTTTCCCTATATTTTGTATCTGTACTGGTTTTATGCATGTGAATGTGCCTTATTGTGCCTTTCTGTGTTTTTCTTCCTACCTACAAGGTCCCATTCCCCATTAGGTATGTAGGTGGAGATGTCTACGTCCATCATCTGGAGGTCGAGCAGCCAGCCGTTGTGGGTCCAGGAGCCAAACTTCAAGTCACACTTCTGCACATCGAATGGGAACCATCGTACATCGATGTAGCAGGTACTCTTCAGGATGCCTGCAGAGGTGGGGAGAACTTATTTTTGGCACTAAATGCTTTCAAACAAGGCTTAAATAAGGCTTTTCTGATTCCAAAATAATTCACAAAAACATGTTGATATAAAAGGTCTTATATCTTATAAACTTCTCGGTAAATTTCCTGAGACATTTCACTCATTTAAGCCTCAGAGTCTGGAGAAACCAGGCCAATGATACTCATGCAAAAGTGTTTTTGACTCATCACAGAGGAATACATCAAAAACAAACATACCTTTGTAAGTGTGGGTTCTAATGATCTAAAAACCCCTCATCATAATTTAGCATCACATTACAAACCACATACCTTGATTTTACCAAGATGTTGTTACAGATTAAACAAACAGTGTTTCAGACTTAAAAGTAACCTGAGCAATCAGCATTCTGTATTGTTTTCTTGGTCATAACATTTAGGGCCAAATTTAATTAAAAAGTGAAAGTTTTGCTAATGTAAAGGTATCAAAATGTCGCCTGGTTTTAACTTTGAAACTTGGATGTTATTATAAAAGATAGGTATTAAAACCATGGGAAAGGTGGGAATTTCATTTATTAGGTGTGTGTATATATATATATATATAAATATATATAGGTAATAGATATAGTGATAATCGTGAGGAGGAGGTGATGATGTTTCTGATGATTACAACAATAACACATTTTTAATCTGTTTTAAAAAATTGGTGATGATCTCAACAGTCTGGGAATGTCTGAAAAGATACTTCTAATGGTGAGAATACTGAGCAACCATAAACAATGGCAACACAGCAATGAGACACGGTTGATGAAAAGAAAATGAAAATGAGTCAGAAATTTAATAAGTAACACAGTGAATGTCTCACCTGGTGGGATGTACTGGCAGGCTCCTGAAGAATTCACTAACACATTTGTATGAAATGTGGCATCAAATCTTTCATCAGCACTGCAAGAATAGAAGAGTGGATAATGTAAAGAGGCATTTTTTCCCTCCAGAATATAGCAGAGAAAAGGCTAGAAAGAGCAATAAAATTAAACCAGAGGTTATGGAGATTGTTGAGAATAAAGTACAAAGGTAAAGGTACAGGAAAAGATAAATGAAGGTGATAGAGAGAAGTAGAGACAAAGAGGATTAGCGCATTTCCAGACAGGCAGTGTTTAATTTTACTGATCGTCTTCTACAAACATGGCTGTCTCCCATCATGACGTCCTTCAAACAAGCAGGGATTATGTACACTCAAAAAGTGAGCAACAAAAAAAAACCAAAACAGAACATTATACATTCGATAACACACAAAATGATCCCTGAGGAAGAATTTCTTTCAGAGAGTCAAAACAAACCAAAAGGACAGAGGGCGGCCATTCATAGACGATAATAACAATTTTAATAATTACAAAACGCCTGTGATTCTATGAGTTCATACAAAGAGTCTGTCAACATTTGCTGTGACGGAAAGAAAAATTGAAGAAATATAAAAATTTCTTTTTTTTTGTCCTGTCTTTTAATAGGACCCTCGCTTGTAGCTAAACTTAAATTGAAGTATAAAGCAATGAGAGAGCATTTCCCTCTACTGAGGCTGCACATTTCTTGTTTTGGTTATATAAAATGTCTGTTTGGAATTTTTTTTAACTTAAATCAGCTTAAAAATACACAGTGACAGACAATCTGAATGTCCAAGATTTAAAAACCTAAATGCTGCCAGGAAATTTTAAGGCTTTGTAAACGAATTTTATGTCAACTCAATCTTGATCCTGTCCATTAGATTGCAGAATTGGAGCAGAGAAGACAAAAACAAACAAACGAACAATAAAACAAACAGGACTAAAACCAAAACCCTGTTGGCAGAAAAAAAAAGAAAACAGCAAAAGGCTTACCACACACAGTATTTATTTATTTATTCACAAGTAGTTTAATATTTATGTGACCCTCCATGGAGACATTAAATGCACCTCATTTTGAACAGTATATGAGTTCTCATTCAAAGCCAGACAAAACAACCTGAGTCATACCATCATCTATTGTTCAACTTATGTACTTACTCAATGGGGGGCATGCCTAAACTCTCCTTAAAGGCTTTTTGTGAGACAGGTCGAGCATAAATTTTGAGCAAAGTGCACTGGGACTGAGCCCAGGAGGCATATAACAAGACAAGACTTTACCTAATGTAGATTTATAGCCGCTACATCAATAATCTAAATCTAATCACTCTTTTCACTTAGCAGAGTGAGGAAAAAACCACAAGGCTGTAGGAAAACAGTGGAACAGCAGTGATCACTCCTATTCATTACAGAGAATAAATGAGCTAAATTAGCATTTAGCCATGCAATGGTGTTGGGAATTCATCTGCCTAACATACATACATTAATCGTGTGGAATTTGCATTTAAAAACAGGCCTGCATCTTCTCATTCTTTACACCTTGTATGGAAATACTGAAGCAGGCGAAGGTGAATGTAAAAATGGGTATTTTAAATTCAGATTGAGTAAATATCTGGGTGAGGAATTGAGTTTAAAACTTATCCTGTACATAAACGTTGCACAGTTAGCACACATTTGCATCAAATGAGACTTATTCATGCATAACTTTTAGTCTGGTCTGGATCGTATCACTTAGTCAAACATGTTTCAAAAAGGCCACATGTTATGTGGGATGAAGGTCATGGCTCAGGTATTGAATGCTAATGGAATCCTTTCACCAGCACTGCCATTCTTTGAGAACTTACCTTTTTTCTGTAAGACTTGAACCATTAAAAGATAAACCAAAGAAGACATTTGAAAAACGGCTCACCAATTACGCGTTAAATAACTTGTCAAAAACCAGTGGAAGATCAGTCTTCAAAATGAATAATTTTTTTTTGTGTTTGTGCTGCCTTGGAATCCTAATTAAGAAAAATTCCTTCCAAATTCCTTCTTCTCTTTTTATGTACTGTCTACGTTTGTGGGCACAATCTTCTCTGCATGTAAAACAGCAGCTTAACAGTGAGATAGCTTACATAATTTACATGAAAAAAAAACACAATGTAAGCAGAAAACTCCAAAAACTCCCTCTGCATCCCTGCTTTCCACACATCTGGAGATGGTGAAATATTCAAAACCATGACTGGGATGGGAAAATGGTTCCTATATTATTTATTTAAAATGGGTCTGGGATTTTTCCACTGCTGACATGGGCACATACAAAAAAATCAGCTGTCTACTCTCTAATCCTCCATTAGTCCACCTTTATAGTGCTTCATGTCCAGACAGTTTTGGCCAACTTGGAGAGACCACCCTGCTGTGGACTGCAGGAGACTGAAGAGAGAGACTAAAGGAAAAGGACTCCTGCATCTTTTTTGGTTAAATATATTAAAAAAATGCTTAACTCTGGACATTTTTGTCAAATAAAATAACATCAGAATTAATTATTGATATTTTGCCTAAAGTGTTGTTGTGGAACCATCTCATGATCAAAAACAATATGTCTGTTCTGAAAGCTGTAGGAAGCATCATCATCTAAACCTCAGCCAGACATTTTGAGATGAGATACTGTTCTTTGAACTGTTTTTTGCTGTATAGGCAAAAATAAGAGCAAGAGTCTTCCTGTCCAAAATAACCCATAATAAACCTCCTTGTCTCTCTGAGAAACTGGAACACATCACCAGTCAGCCAGACGCCAGTGACCTTTGGATCAGCATCCTTCACCCCCTTTGACTTTTCACCACCAAAGATCTCTCACTTCATGTCCCCTCATATTAAGTTTAGCACATCCCATCCTCACCTGGATGTGAGCACCAGACTAATACACCAGTCCTTAAATGATACACCTGTGAGCTCCCTTCCAATACTTGGCTCATGGACAGGACCCAAGACAAGGTTGCCTGATCCCAAGTTTGCTCCTCAGATCAGAGAAGGTTTAAAACACACAGGTTTAAACTAATGCCGTCTCAGAGAAGTGCACAACACAAAAAAAATCCTGCAGACAGGAATAGGGATTTGTCTTTAAATCTGCTAACAGATAGCTGAACCTGAGATGCTTCGATGGCCAATCAAATAAAGGTTAAGTACTCAGTCTTGGTAATTTACTCTCTATTTACCTCACTATTGCGGATCTTGCCCAGATGACATCAGGTTGCAGTTGAGAAACTGTTAAAACCATATTTTACTTTTTTGCAGGGTGACCTTGCCTTTCCTAGCTGAAGGTATTGAACAAGGTTTTAAAGTGCCAGGTCGCTACCAAAGCTGGTCAGATAGTAAAAATGCTTTAGATATTCCTTCCTTTATGAAGCTTTTTCAAAAGAAATCTCACCACATAACACCCATTTTATATCATGATGGTCCTGTATGTGGAGGTTAGACAGGAGCTGAAGTTCAGCTTCTGTAGCAAGTTCCCTTATTTAATTCTTGGTGCAACTATTTCTGTCACTTTTTTGGTGAAAGACCAGATTCAACACTATGACTGTTTCCACAGTCATTATTCTTTTATTTAAATTGTGAGGTTTCTGTGTGTTTTGCATGGATTGTTAAAAGTACATAATGACTTCTCTATTTCCATAACAATGCACTCAAGTTGATGCTTTCATTAAGCTCAATCTCAAAGCTCAATTGTATGCTTTATAAATTGCTAAAAAAATGTCTTCATTCTTTTTAACCCCTCAAAAGTTAAGTCCTTCAATATTTTACATTTTTCCTAAAAATATAGTTTTAATTTCCTCTACTTCTTCCCTTGCTGTGGCATGACCTATTTTGCAGATGGGGATCAGTTAAAGTTCATCTTATCTTGTTATTTTAATCTCTTTTCTTGCTCCACAAAAATAGAAATGAATGATTTTACTCGTGGTTTATACTGCATGCATGAGGAATGTCAGTTTCAATCAGATTCTGTGTCAGGACTACATTGTTGTTATCGTTAGCGATCGCTGATCCCCACCGTAAGCTGCTTAATGCTCTGTATCAGCCGTGTTAGGAAACCAAACATCTCCCTTCTCCTTTTCTGCCTCTCATGCACACACACGCACACACACATTCACGCACATATGCCCCAATAAAAGAATTCTCAATCACCTTGACGGCAGAACTAAAAGCCAGTGTCATCAATCAACTTCAACCCTGTGTGTGTTGTCTCTCCCCCATAACAAATGTGATTCTTAAAGGGGTGTGTGGGTGTGTGAGGGAGAAAAAAAAGCATGTGATTATGGGGCCTTGAGAGGACCGATACCTTAAAAACAGCCTTTTCCCTGGTAAATACTGCGCCTTGAAGCTTTAATAGTGGTCAATGACAACGAGCTTTCTCCTCTGCTGTCCTGCACAGTCAGCAACACTATACAAGAATAAGCTATTCACGTCAAAGGAGCAGCAGACAAATACCACTTTGTTATTTCCTCTAGTCACACTTACTAAGACATTTATATCATGTTTGTATGTATGGGAGATCCTCATTCAGGTACGTTGCTGTCTTTCACTTCATGACTTACAGCACCTGAGGTTTTCACACATTGCTGCATTTTATCTGATGCATGAATTTATCTTGGCATTGCAGGCATAAAAATAAATTATAGAAACTTCCGGAGCAAAACAGACTTAAAGACAGATACAGAATTTTTCTTAGAGGTAAACGTTTTGTTTTATTTCCTTTTCCATTGCTTCCCTCCTGTTGTCCTTTTGAATACATTATTGCTAGAATTTTAATCCTATTAGTTTTCAGCAAAATGAACAGGACTAAGTCCCATATCGCTCAAGTGTGCAAGCTCAACAGACTGCACTAATTATCTCGGTACTTGTACTCCGTGCAATGACACTGAAACAGAATCTAATCTAATCTAATCTATTTTAATGTAATCTAAGTCGTGTCATTCCACTGGATGCACCGCAGGAACATCAGCTATAGTTTTTTTTTTTTTTAGTATGTCACAGCTGTTTAGCAAGAGAATAAATGTTCTAGAAGTTACTTGTTTACCTTGAAAGCAGCTGTCTGTGATTTATGTCCAAAAGCAGCATTTGTGGACCAAATTGGTGCCACATATGTTCTTTTCATGTGCACCAAAATAACTGAGTGAAATAACTCAGCAGACACTTAAAAAATGATCAAGTTACTCATGGGCATTGATTTCAAAGAGCATTAAAAAAAAAACTAAGTAGATCTCAGCCACATTGTAAAGAGGCATCGCAGAAAAAAACTTGCAACCTCATTTCTATTGTGCAGGCAGTGGAGCCTCTTCTCCACCTAAACAACAGAAATCCAAAATGTCTGAAGAGGTAAAATGGAAAAGAGCTTCAGTCAGACTGAACAATGAATCAAAGAAACTCATGAGCTGTTCAAAAGACAGATTACTGTTCTTTCTAACCTTAAAAGTTTCATTCTTTGGCGTTGGGTAAGGTAAGGGTAAAAAGGTAAAAAAAGAAATCAGGTCATCCACATGAGTGTTTCCATCAAGACCTGTAGAGCTTTATATGAGGGGGATTTAACTATAAAAACTGCTTTAATGACATGACAATAAAAGCACTAAATTAAATGACTAAAATATTGCATTAGAAAGGTGCAATCCATGCAAATACAAAAATATAAATATATGTAAAATGCTAGCCTGGATACTGTCTATTCTTCTTAGATAGGATGCACTCATTAGATTTCCAGTGACTTTTGCATTATTCTTCTGCCCATCACAGGCAACAATTGCAGAGCCTCCTGGGAGTTATAGTTTATGTCCTCCCGAGGGAATTTATTCAATCATCTCATTTAACGAGGCTGTAACCAAGAGGGAAATTTCATCTGGGGAATATTTCTTCCCACTGTGTTATTGTGTAAACACAGCCCAGGCAATCTAGAGTGGCTGTCAATGTACAATGTAAAACAAATTGGTATTAACAGAAGAGAAAAACAGAGAGGGAAGAGAGAAAAACTTGTGAAAATTATGAAAAATAGAATGAAATATCCAAAGCAGTTATAGATAAACCACTGTGCCTATCATGTCAGTGGCCCATAGCCACTGATATACTGAAACCACCAGCAAAAGTGAGGTTTCATAATTTTAGCAGCCTTTCATCATTTCTTTCTTGATATCAATATCCTTCATGAAGTAGCCATTCTAATTTGAAAGTTAAACTTCAGACGTGTATGGATGATTTAAAATGCTTTATAGTGAGATAATAAATCACCCTGTCAGTACAAAGTGATTCTGAGGGCCTGTGAAGTAAGGATTAAACTTAAATGGTGGAATAACGGAAAAATTGTTGAACTGATTATTTTGTGACCCTATATATGAAATATTTCATATAATTCTCTAAACTAGCTTTAAAGTTTCTGCTAGCTTATCAAGAGTACTGTCTCCCTGCCCTCATGTGTATTTAAGCCGTGCTTCCCTTCTCTCTGTTGCCAGTTTGTCTGGTCTTCATAGTGAGCAGCGATCCAGCAATCTTTGTCTGATAGTTTCCTTGTGTACGACCATTGTTCCCAGTTTCCTGGTTTCTGAGTTTGTTTAGAGATTCCCTTCTTTCGCCTTGAACTTAAGTTTACCTGGTAATGTATTTGGACTGCATTAAAAGACCCTGAGACTGCCTTTTCCTGTGTGCTGCTGCATTATTGTGTCCGCCTGCCTGTGAGTTCCTGACAGTTTCATCTTCAGGTCTCCAGCTGTGTGGCTGTCTGCTGAATAATTACATCCAGTAATTAACTGACCATTATTACTTGGCACTTTTCACTATTGGTCACCGAATTACATTCATGCCAATGCCATTCACTGCTGCAGCTGCGTGGACCACCCAAACCACGTCATTATACGCTATATCATTAATACCACTGGTTTAACGTTCATTCATATTGTGTTAAGGAGCAGAATCCTTACCTCCCCCCCCCTTGTAAGCACTCCCAAATGGAGAGCTTTTCTGTGACAACTCTATCTGCATAAGCATTTGCTATACATATGTTTTTTCTTTGCTGAAATTAGTTTTTATTGCACCTGCTACTTTTTCTCTGAGGGATAACAGTGATGTTGAGGGACATGCTAATATAGATTTACATTGACAAAAGTAGATTGAATCAATAACATTTGAAGTCAACTCACAAGTAGCTGGTGAAAGAAACGATTAGGACAGGTGAAAGATACAAAGTGAGACGAGATGAGGCAAGGGAATGAGGCAAAGGTTGTGAGAGAACTGTACCTGTTATAAAGCAGGATATCTGGGACCCAAACCAGGTTTGAAGGGAAGCGCAGGTTCTGAACCCCAGGGTAGTTCTCCGGGTTCCATGAAAGGTAAATGTCTGTCCAATACTGAAACAAACAACAGAGAGAGTGAAGCAGTCACCATACAAACTAGATAGTGCGCTAAAGACATTAAAACGAGGACAGAAAACATTAAAAAAAAAAAGTTATGTGAGTATTTGACAGAACGGGTGAGGAAAGAAAAACAGAGGTTGAACTAAAATGAGATTAATGTCACATTAAATGCTCATTACTGCAATCTATTTTTGGTTCTTATCCCAGCCAGCATTATTTATTTATTTTATTTTATTTAATTTTGTTTGGCATTACAGCATATGAGCAATGCTCGCAGCTCTGTCACACACATTTTACAGCTTAAACAGTTCTTGTGCCATTTCACACATACTGTACATCATAGTATCTTTGATAAAATATAAAATCTGTCCAGGTACACAACAGGAGTGACAAGCATGAATGAATCAGAACTTTCCTTTGAATTATGATCAACTTTAACCCAATAAAAATCAAATATCATCTCTCTCCCCAAGCTAATACACCGACAAACTATGGCTCTCGTGTTTTGTCTCCAGCTCTGATGATGAAGCCTGGCAGTGAAACCTTGCCAAGCCGACAGTTGTTGGCACTGACCCCTTTACTCCCATTAGAACCTGGTCTATATTCAGCAAGAGGAAGAGAAAGCTTGGTATCAAAGTGTTTAAACACCCAGTATGTGATATCTCCAGCTAGATGTCCCTCAACCAAAACACTGAAGACTGTGACAGAAATGTTCTTGGACGAAGTGATGTATCAAATTTATATTTCAAGTTAAATAAGTCACATTGTGTGTGAAGACTTCCTCCCTCACTCTCTGACTGGTTTTATCCCAGAAGAAAACAAACTGAAACACACTGTAATCTTGAATAAAATTAAGGATTTCACTAAGTTTGACCATCTTTGGAAACATTTGGGAAAATATAGCTTCACAACTCAATGTAATATATTAAAGATTTTTTTTTGACATTTTGACATAGAGATGTCACATATTATTTATATATCTCTTTAAAAGTACTGTGATTGTGTTCTGGGCTTCATCTCGGCCTCTTTTCATGACTTACAATACATAGCAAGATGATGTGTGATCTGTGGAATGGTACACATATTAGTGTGTCCAGCATGTCAGCACAATCATTTCTGTTTGTTACTATTGTGTCCTTCTATCGCTGTGTTTGTGAATGTGTATCTAGTGTATAAATAGAAGTCACATATAGTATGGAGGAACTCAGATGTTGTTGCCATAGGGCACATTCTCTATGGAGCTAACAAAGTCCCATTACTAATGTGGCCACAGTACATCAGGCACATGTGTTTGTGCCTTTATGTACGTGTGTGTTTGTGTGCATGCGTATTTTAAGTGCAACGTTATGTTTGCATGAATGTGCTCTTGGAACGGCTGCGTGTTTTTTCGCCTCTGTGCCTGTAATTGACATCAGAAAACCTACAGTTAACCCAATATCTTTAATAGATAGTGTCTGATTTAAACCTTCCCACTGACACCAGGAGAAGCCATCCATCTAAAGGGAAGGCTGACATATGTCTCCACTCATGCAGCTAATGACTTAATCACCACACTTGTCATCTCTGGGCCTCGGCGGTTTGGTGCTACGCTCTTCTTTTCATGTTCGCTGGCTGGGAAAGCACAATTAACAGCCAACAGAATAAATTAAAGCCCAGTAACTTTGTAGTGTGTCAGGAACAGATGAGGAGGACACTAGGCTATATAAGGTAACAGCTGTCCAAGAATAGGTTTTTGGAGTTACATAACAAATGTAAGAAAGCGTCACTAATTGGGACTATTAAGTTCTTATAAAGAGTGTAAAATATATTCTTGAATGCAGGGGGGGAGACGTTTGAGGGTGTAGGATGCAAATACATACATCATCCATCTGAGAAAAGTACTAGATGATAAAGTCGGGCAGCTAATTAAATGTCTAGTCCTGCTTTTGTCACTCGTGATGACCTTATGTGCATTACTTCAGTGAGCTCATAATCCTCTGCCACTGTGCTGCCTCTTAGTGAGAACAGTCAATATACTGTGACAAAAGCAAAAAAATGGGTGCTAAATTTTGCATAAATTATACGTTAGATTTTCTTGTGACAACCATTAAATTTTTAAAAAACTATTACAACACTCATATTCTGGCCCTCTCTGAATTGAAACCATGTTCATAAATTTGGATTTCATTGCCTCTGTTTTGGAATATGTGTCTCTGAGATGTCTGCCCTCACGCTAAAACATGGAGGTGAATGAAATTTCACTTCTGGCGTTCTAATCAATTAGTAATGTCTGTCATATCTTGCAGAAACGGTGTCCTGGGTACTCAGGTCAATGTGGATAATCCACAGACCTCACTGTGACTGGGTGGTAAAGGGACAAGTTTGTGGTAGTTCCAGTGGTCCCTTGAAGGACAAGTACATGACTTTTTAAAAAATTATTTTGTTTTTTTCCAGAGCAGTGAGCATGTTTCCCAGTAAAAAAGAAATCCATGACAGAATTCCTAAACTCCAAGTGACACAGTTTTTTGGTAAATTGGATGAACTAATCCCTTAAACTGTGCCCCTCAATCAGCCATGGGCGCTCGCTATGGAGGACACTAAGGACACCAAGTTCCTTCAGAATTTTATCTCATTACAATTCTCACATTTAAAAACCATATAAAATAGACTCCATTCAGCTGTTTGGTCATTTATTGCCTATTAAACCTTTAATCCTACAAGCCTCTATGATGGAGCAGAGGTGAACCTGTTTGTCTGTGTCTGACTGTCTGTGAGCTAGTTAATGTACTTCTCAAGTCTCCTTCAAAATCTGCTGCGTCTGCAAAGCCCCCTTAAGCCATTACACCAGAGTGGAAGCCAGTATTAAAGAGGTGGCTTCCTGAATAATTGATTTATTCATAACATGTAAGCCAGTCAGCGGCCAACTCAGCCTGACGGAGTGTAGGCTGTGAAATCCTTAATGGGCTCTTCTGACTGAGGCTGGGTTGATAATGAGGCTGTTGTACCTACCTGGCTGGCTTGATGTAACATTTTCCTGAGCATCGTAATGCATATTCCTTTTTTTTTTTTTTTTTTTTCAACTCTCCATAATGGGATAGAATTGCAGTTGCTGTGCAAAGTACCTCAGTTTCCATATGCTTAGATGGCAGTGCATTCACTGTGAGGAATCTGACAATTTACTCTTCACTAAACCCCTTTCCTTTATCATTATTCAGCAACTGTAACAAGGTGCAGTGACTTTGTCAGACTATTCCCACATTCTTAAGCAGGGTGCATGAGACTGTAGTAAAAGCAATTCACTGATTCAAAAGATTTGGAATGTTGTTCCTTTCAAAATGGAATAAAAAAGATTATTCAAGCATTTGAACATATTTTTAACTGTTGTAAGGAAAATACATGTATGGCAAATTGGTTTATCATTTTTGTAGCGCTAACCAGCTCTATGCTTCATAACAACAAGCCTTTTGATGAAGTCTAAGGATGTTAGTTTCTTGAACTTTGAGATTTAGCCAGCCTAAATCTCAGCCTGGCTCAGGCTCAGCCTATTTCAGCACAGAGTCAGCCTATTTAAGATGCCTCTGGAGTTCTCATTTTAAAACGGTCAACTTTGAAGAAGAAGAAGTCAGCGAGAGACAGCCTTGTTAATTCAACTCATGGAGCTTATGGTAGCTTAGCTAGCTAGCTAGACTCTGCAGTTAAAATCTGAAAGCAAGGCCCGTAACTTCCACTTGCTAATTGTTGGGTAGAACTGAGAAGAATGCTTTAGTCTGCCTCTGACTGGCATCAAGGACCAGAAAAGCAACAGCAAAAGCAGCAACTGAAGGGCAGGACTTGGCAATTTGAACTGAAATTTTTTTTAAAAAAAAAGCGAAACTAAAAAAAAGAAATTTAACATTACAAATTAAATAAAGCACTATAATGGCAGACAAAAGCAGAAGAAAGAACCCCAGTGTGGTGCTGAGAACTGTTGAGAATATCTTTGAAAGCGTGATATGTCGGTTTAATAAGATTTTTATTTTTTCATGTACCTGTGATAAAGCCTGTCTCTTAGAATGCTAATTACATAATGTGACTATTAAACATCATGAAGTAAATAAATAGGAATTAAGATATCATTTTCTACAACCTAAAATTACTACTGTTTTCATTTATAGACAAAGGACACAAAAAACATTTGACACTTCTGGCTTCCATAAACTTCAGACTTGTAAATGAAAGCATCACATGAGGCTGTGAGAGTCACTGAAATGCATCAAGCCTTTTCCTTTTTTAGGTCACAGAAACTTTCCGTCCTAAACAAAACGTTATTGGTTGCAACTCAAATTGTATCTGGCTCTGAGCCTTTAAAAACACTTCAAAGCAGATCATGTGAGCACTTTTTGAAAATATGAATGGCAGAGCTCAAAGGACACAAGTACTGCATACACACGCACTTTCCAAAAATATACTAAATGACAATAATGACACAGTGATCACTCGAGTAGGACACGTACCAGCTGCAGCCAGGCGTTTGTGATCAACACTTGGTTCTTTTCATCCTGGAGAGGAACAGGTGGAGAGAGAGAGGATAATCAGCAACGAGTAGATAGTAAATTTAATCATTCCACAGAGGACGAGGAAATTAAAAAAAAAATTAAAATGTCTGGCAAACATAAGGTGAGATAATGGGACATATTGGCAATGAAGCCAAACTGCAACCCCAGATGCACTCCAGCTTTTTCTCTTTTTAAAATATTCTTGCAGCGTAACAGCAGTCGTAGTTTGTTCTCTCATACAATGATGAAATCATGAATGGTAAGGAAATGAATAAAATGAATTCAGGCAAACAGCTTTTTACACAGGAAATGGACAATGAGCAGGAAGGATGCAGATACACAACAAAGGGATGCGTTTACATCAATTTCTATCAGCGTCATGAAAACAGATACGCAAAACTCAGTGAGCTGCATTTTATGAAATTTTAGAAGGGCCAGCTCATTGTCATACGGTCAGAGAGAGTTTAGTGGGGGGTTGAAATGGTTTTTGATTGACAGATGGAGAAGCAGAACAGACAGAGGCTGAGATAATTCACAAGACAGTGGAGGGAAGAAAGAGAGGTCAGAAAGCAAAGCACAGGAGAGAAGAGCAAAACAAACATGTAAACCTGAAGACTTTTTTAGAGTTTGTTGTGCAGAATCCCACATGACAGCGACAAGTTCTTCTCCTTGTTACACACTGGTACACTGTGTATATGACCTTTTATTTCCCTCTTACCCTTGGAAAAATGCCAGCCACTTGACCGTGGTAGCAGGTCACTGCAGTGACTTTCTTTATCTGTTCCTTCATGGATTCATCCTGTTTTTTCGAAGGTTTTTAGATTATTTTCAAAAATAATAAGTAGGGATGCACAATCTCCATCAGTTGAACAATGTTTAGCTAAAGACGGGAAATTACGGTTATCAGCTTTAATGTAGTTAGGTGATAATGAACATTTCCAGATGAGATTCATTTCTCATATGTCTGGCATCTCTGGAGCTGCAACAAAATTAAACCCCAAAATAGAGCTAATAGTAATTAGTCATGCTGATTAAATTTACTTAAATTGAAGCATTTACTCACTCTGATAGAGTAAGTGCCATTATACAGCCTCAAAATGAGTTTATCTGCCAACAGAGGAGCAGGAGATGGAAAAGCAAACATGTTGACCAAAGAGTTTTTCACGATGTAAAAGGAGATTGCAGTTTCCCAGTGATATTTCAGGAGGAGAGAAAAAGTAGTGATTTGAGTTAGATTTATTCTAGTCATAAATCATCCACTTTGGTCATGACATCTTAGATTATGTCACCCCTAGGTGACTACAGGGAATGAACTTCTTTTAAAAATACACAAATGAAAAATTCTCAGTTGTGTTATTGGCATCAGCCATTAGAAGCAGGTTTTTATGTATCTGTATCAGCAGGAAAAAAAACTGCATTGAGCAACACTTATCTTCTACTGAAACGATACCGCAACTTCAATCCTCTCTTTTTAATGTTTCTGTGGTAAAATCCAATCATGAAATCGATTTGCTCACTTCATATTTTCTATTTCCCATCCCACTAGACCTAATCTACTCTATAGTTTTCCCTCCTATCACACAGGTTCAAACTGTTCTTTTTCTTGCTTTGTCCTCCTTTTTTATTCTCTCACAGGAACATTTTCAGAGGTGGAACCAATGAAACTTGTTCTTATGTTGAGAGGCAGTCACAAACGAGTATCCTTTAGATTTGACCTTAAATGAAGTACTGGTTTTATGGTCCTTTACTTAGCAGAAAGGGGCCTTATAAGTGCTTTTCACAATGTTTGGCAGTGATGTAAAGTAGGTACAATTTCAACTTAATGGGATCAAACTTGAAAAATCACCAGTATTGTCATTTTAAAGTTCTTTGAAGAGCGAGAGTGTTCATGATAAGGTCATTACCATAAATTAGATTTAAATGCATAAGCCTGTCTTGAGCCATCTCACATCCTTGCAGTATCCATATCATAACTTGACAGATTTGGTGTTAAAAGTCTGATGATCTTTCCTTTTATCCAGCCACCCCAGTAATAAAACCACATATGGAGGATTTATTTGTTAATCTCAGCAGAAGTGATTTATACCAGCTTACTCTAGAAATAAAGGTAATGTGAGTGGAGACTGGGAACCATCATCAGCACTCATCCTGTCTGCCAGACAACCCAAACTAATGCAGTCTGATACAGCAGCCCTGCAGTGAAGGTTTCAAACAGCCACAAACTATTTGTCAAATATATCTTTGTAAAGGTGAACCAGCTTACTGTTGCAATGATATGTAATTCTTATAAATGTGACAGTTATTCAACCAAACCTGTATTTTCAAAAGACTTAAAGATCTAGGTGATGTCTCAGTACTTCACATTCATTTAGATGAACACCGTGCATGCAGGTAGGAGAGAATTGTTCTGTCTGTGCCTCTAAGGAAAGTAGTGGTTAATAAACAAGATGAACCTAAAAAGGATTTATATTGATTTCTAACTTAAACATTGTGTGTACCTACTGGCAAAGGTATTGGAGGTACAAATGGTGCAGTGCACAAGGGCCCAGGAATTGCAGGGATCTCTAAAGGATGGAGAAATTTTCATTTCACTCCTAACCTTGAGTGTTACGCTTATACTTTTACATGTTTTGTCCGTAAGTGTGTGCACATGTGCTTGTGGTTGGTGAAGGAGGAAGTGCCCAAGAAAAATCTTCACACAAAGCTAAATCACAACCATATCATACGGCTGTTTTTATTCCTGATGCCCAGTAAAAAGTACCGTTTTACTCTGAGTTTCTTTTTTTGTACTTAACTTGAGGATTTTTTCATTTGTCAGCAGATCCTGCTTCTGACTGTAATCAAGTGTGGGATCCTTCTGATCAGTCAAACGACGCCTTCCCTTCAGCCACAGGAGCTGATGGAGGAGAGCTCTTTTGGCAGTGATGGAAAGTAGGTATTATTTGAAGTCAGTGGGATAAAACTTGAAAAATGACTGGTATCGTTGTTTTAAAGTTCTTTAAAAAGGGTGTTCATGATAAAAGTATCGCCTCAATTTAGTCCATGTTTGCTATTGAAAAACTTGTTGTATGTTGTATTTAAGCAACAGAGAAATCAAGCTTGACATCACATCCTCAGTGTTTAAATTAGCTCGAGTCATCAACTTTTATAGATTGTAAAATTGAGTGTCTTTGCCGTAGATTTCCCTCCACCCTTCTTTAAAATAGGACTTTCTGAAATGAACTGTGATGCAACAACCAGAATAAACTATGTGCTCACAAGATGATTAACCACTAATATGTGTATGAAAGTTGCTTTTTGCCTTCAAACAGCCTTTCAGACATTCAGCATCCATTTGTAGTATGTTTGGGAAAAAAAAGCATCTGATACAAAAACTATCTGTAACAATCCCTATGGTTCAGAGAACGCCAATAACTGTACGATCGACTCAAAATGATGCTTAAACTCGGTTTCATCAACAGCAAGTAGTAATAATCGATTCTCGCACAATCACTGCTCCTCTCTTTCTCTTCCTTCCTCCTCACCTCCTTTAACTCCATCCATGCTCCAATCTTATCTTCACCTGTCCGCTCTGATCTGCCCTTCTTTTAAAAAGCCTTTTTCCCTGCTGCTGAATTAGAACAGCCTCCTATTGTGTGTTTCACAAAGCAGTATTTTTTTCTCGCCTTTTGGACGTGTGTACCATCAAGCTCGCAATCATGATGATTTGGCTTTGGCTTTGTTGTTGCTATATTTTCGCTCTATTCCGTGCCTGACCTCTCTTTTGTGGTGTTTTGTGGGATTTTGCTGGACTGGGATGGCAGTATCAGCCCTGTCACACCCTCCATATACACTAATCTCCTCATAAATCTGCTCTGATTGTTTTTAGAAAGACTGGCAAGTGAGTGATGGACACTAGCTTTCAGCAAAAGCTCCTTAACTGTATTTTATTACAAGTCATCTGACATTTTATGTCCAAGGACAAAAACGTGTTGTCATTTATGAATGAATAGCATGAATAGATGCTGTTCCGTAAATCTTCATGTATATTGTACCAAAAATGGCTTTCATCCGTGGAATTTATCCGGTTTTATCCTCAGAGCAACAACTTCCTTTATATTTTCAATCCAGATCAGAGGATCTGTGTTTCAAAGATACTGAGCCGATGAACAGTGAAGAAAAGAAATCCTGAAATCATGAACTACATCTCAAAATCCTCTATTGTGCTTTCCATGCTTGGCTACACCTTGGATTTTCATCTATTTCTTAAAAAATAGATCTTAAACAAGGCACTCAGATATAATGGACAATAAGATAGGCTTGTGTTTGAATGGTCCAACTGATTGGGTTGAATTTCTGCTGCAGCACAACAGAGTGTGAGCAGAGAGGACGTAAGCTGTCTGGTTTGCAGGGGACAGGATCCAATGTGAACACAAGCAGATAGCAAAGTGCAAGGCAGAATCTATTAGGAGGAATGTTTCTCACTGTGTGAATCTTCGTCTGGACACACCATGCCAACTGCTCTTGACTAATAGCTTTTGCAGCTTGCATTTTGCTCCACTGACTATTTATTTCATTCTGTCTGAACTTCTATGTTTATGCATGTAACATTGAAAGTGGTACAGGAAGTATTCTAATCTTTCATTTTTAGCAAACATTTTGGAAAAAAACACATTTGCTTCCTGGTGGAGGGTTAATCCCTGTTCAGACAGGATTACCTCTCTGGAGGAATTGGGGTGTTTTGAACATTACCTGCACTGGTCAGTGAAGAGCTGCTTTTCTTTCTACAGCGTTAAATCAGCTTAGTGTGAAATTTGAGTTTGGTGCATAAATGGAGGTAGTCGAAAATGTTTCTGCTTATCTGATAAAAACATGCTTACATTGTTAACAAAGGAACAACATCATTATATATTTAGGGGTGACAAGGTCAAAATTGACAGAAAAACAAGTGAGTTCATTAGATGGACAGCTACAGGTACTGATGCTCTCTTTTGGGGTAGTCTTGCATGATGCTAATTTTTAGAGACCATAACATGAAATTTCATGCTGGTTACAATGCCATGCGGCGATATCCTCCACTTCCCTTGCAATTTTAATCTAAACTTTAGCTTTATTTTTAACAGACAGATACAAGAGTAGCATTGATCATCTCATCTAATGTCAAAAGATAGTAATTTTAGCTTAGCATAACGATTAGAAAAATGGGGAAACAACTTGGTGTCTGTACTGATAAAAAAAAAATTCAGGAAAAGCAAAACTTACAAATAGATATACTTTTTTTTTTTTTTTAATTTCATTTACACATCAGAGAGTGAAAAAAAAAACTATTCATATGTTTTTGGTTGGACCATTTCTTGTCTCTAAGCAATTTTCAGCCAATCACCAGAGATTCCAGAGATTTACTGCTTGGTTTTGTTGGTTTACTGAATTTTGTTGCCTTTGCACTGAGCAAGACTAGTAGTTTCCCCGCTGTTTCCAGTCCTTGTGCTAAGCTAAGCTGTCTAGCTGCTAATTTTTGCTTGATGTTTAATGAATGGATATGAGATCTTTTGGTCATTAGACAGCCCCCACCAACCCTAAGATCAGTAAATGAGGTTAAAGCTGCAATAAAAGTCTTTAAAATTTGCGTAATGTACCTTGTTGCATCTCACCTGTAAACCTTGGTTTCTCTATAAGAAACATACGACTTATTACCACACTGTACAGTGACCACTCAACTGTCTGTGTATCTGGGCATCGACCTGCCCCAGTTTCCAGGATAGAGAGTTACCCATGAACAGATGGAGGAATCAAAGGCCACATTACACACACACACATGCACACAACCAGCTTTACATTATTTACAACTGCCCAGTAAGCGTTAATTTATGGTCCTGCCAGCTTATCCATTATGTATCAGGTCAGCTAACAATGAAGTTAACAACAATACTGTACATACATAGCAAACACATGCAGTTAAATATGTTAAATATTCAATAAAACTCCAACCAATGGAACTAAAACAATTATTTAACAATACCAGATCAGTAAGATTTTTTATGAAACCATCCTAAAGATAAACAAAATATTTTGTAACATCATGTTTGAGAAGCACCATATGTTCTCTCTGGAGATTGCCTTCCTTCTCGACAGTGTGTTTCCAGTCCGTCATTTACGAACTCTAAGAATACACTCTCATGTTGTTTCGTATGTACTGCGGGTGTTTTGCCCATATGAATAATAGAATGAGAATCCTATATTGGAGTCCAGCGTATGGCTTTTACCAACATGTAGTTATCATGAGAAGACATACATGTCTTGTGACAGGCCTTGGCTCAGGGATGTGACAGGGCGTCAGCTTGAGTTTTTTGGATGAGTGCTCCTGCTGTGTGGTGGGGCCACCGGGCATGAGGTTATGTGTGGGTTTTCAGGGAGGAATAGGTGCATAAGCCGGGAAACTGTAAGAAGCTCCCAATTTAGCACAAAGAACAAAATGTAAAACAAGATATGAATAAGCAATAGAAGTTTTGATTTAAAGTGAGCTAAATGGAGTCTGTTTTTTTTGGGGGGGGTGGGCGCATTTTTGTTTGTGTCTTGGGGTGTTAAATTAGAGACACATGCACAGAACTAAAAACTCAGCACACAAAAACACTTCAAATTCTATAAGTTACAAGAATAAAGAAGAAGTAATCCTACAATTTTGTTTGGGTTTGGTTAGAAATTTGAAGCGTCTGACATTTGGAGGAAAACCCTTTCTTTCCTGTGGAGATGGAGATCAGCCTGTTAGCTTAGCTAAGCATAAAAACCAGAGACTGGAGGAAGCAGTTAGGTTGACTCTGTCTGCAGCAGCACCTCTTAAACCTTTGGGCCAAACTTGCAGATGACTGCATCTTTCTGTTGAATGTGTATGCAGTCATCCGAAAATTGACAAGCAGATATGAAAGTCCAGCAAAAATGCAAATACAGCTAATGTATTTCCAAAGCTGCTGGGCTATTACTTAAAAAGTGACAGAATGAAAAACAAAGACGAGGATGGAAGAAAAGTGAGAGGAAGCTCAAAGGAAAACTGGGCAAAACTGTGAGAGGACACACCTCAGCACTGAGACTGAATTTTCTTGTGGAACAGAAGAAAAGAAAATGAGCCTGTTGTGTCACGCAATGAAAACGGAACAAGGGGAGAAACAAAGAACTTGCTATTTCAAAGTCAAATGTTCTCACTTGGCTGGGTGCAGCCACTGGTGGAATAACAGTTTTAAGTTCAGAGGGAAAAGAAGTGCTGTAACTGCAAAGTATAGAAATCAGTATTCACCACAGTCACTGTAAATCAGATAGAATACCCTAAATATAAACAAAACAAAAAGTCCTGAGAAACATCCAAAGAGCACAAAGTTTGACGAAGAGCGTTCAGCTGAACTTCCTCCTTCTCAGTCTGTTGATTCCCAAAACAATTTCACATCCCCACTTTTTTCTGTCTGTCTTCAAACAGACTTTATACCTTTATACATGGCCTAAACACACACAGACTCACACACTCACCACATCAATGATTTGTAGCAGTGTGAGTCCGAGTTCGACCACGATGGGCGCAGAGTCGTTCTGGACGGGTCTTTCAAGACGGTTGTAGTTCACCATCAGGTCGCGGTAGAGCTTCCTCTGATGCACACCGCCGTGACATCCTGGAGGGGAGAGAGGATGGAAAGACAATGAATGATAGAGGAAAATGAAAAGCATCAGACACAAAGGGAGGAATAAAGGAGAGGAAGGAGGCAACATACAGCTGTTTGGGGTGTAAAAGAGCAGAAGCTGTTGAAAGAGAATAATACATTATCGAGTTATAGGAGCAGAAGGAGTAAAGGAAGTAAGAAGTTAAAGGATGTAAAAGAACAATCACAGCATAGTGAGTAAACCTGACAACTTTATATTTGGACTGTTTACATCAATAACACAGATTTAATCAACCCAGTACTTTAATAAAATACACTCGTAATGTTCTTCATTACATTTTAATGCCTGTAATCTGATCAGCGGCATTACAGCAATTATGCCCACCATTGTTCAGGTGGCACCAAATCCCTTGAGAAGTCCTGATTGAGTCGCAATACTCTGAGTCGCAATAATGGAATGAGCACATTATTAACAGAGTGAACTTTAATTGTGTTGACTGCGCTTTTGGTTTGTCTCTTCTGTATTCATTAAGTCTCATCAAAAAGGTTGACACTGAACAAAAGAATGAACATCACAGCACAGTCGCTGATGCACAAGAAAACCCAGTCAGTCATAAAGGAAGGTGCCAGCAATATTCCCCTGTCAAAGTAGAAATTTGACCCAGAAAAAGGTTCTGGTTGGGTGACTATCAGGAATCTCTTGTAGTGAAAGGAAGGACAGAAATGTAAAGTTATACATGTAATCCACATACAACAACTGAGTACAGAATAAAAAATATAAGCCTGGATAACACATATATACCTGTTGTGCAAGTGGGTGTATCTTCGTTATAACATTAGTTACTGTTTTCTATGACTAAAAATCAAAGTTTTGACAGCCCATACATAGGTTTGACAACAAGTCTTCAGCTGCAAAGGCTCCCAACACTTAATATAATTGTACTTTGATATGATCAAGAACAGCTTTATTACATAGCTTCCTCCTTGGCTTTTTCATTAAGAGGTCTGTGTAAATTTTAATGCAACATGTGAAGGATTGCTCCAGTCTTTACCAGAACCATCTCATTTTTCCTCTGACAGAACCTGTTCATCATCAGTCCTGTTGTGTTTGTTGCCGCTGGCACAACATTCACAAAACTTTCAGACCCCCTCATCCTTTAGTTTCTCAAAGGTCTCGGCCTGCCTGCATCTCCCCAGTGACCCTTGTCCAAATGAGATGTTGTCTCACCATATTTCAGCAATCACTGAGTGACAGCCAAGACGTGAGTGCACCTACAATGACTGAGTGAACAGCTAATTAGCTAACGAGGCAAAAATAAACAAAGACAGCTCGCTGAGTGTTTGTGTGTGTGAGGCTGATGGTGGGTGTCAGATGGGGCACCCGAAGACTTGGTGTGACTGGGAATATGCATAATAGGCGAGGGTGACAGCCAGGGAGAGTGTTGAGGGTCGATGGAGTGAAGCGAAGTGAGCAGAAACAAGCTGAACAGAGTTGGGCTGAATACTATAGAGTCCTGTCACAGAGCCACTGTAAAGATGAGCGCATCTTCAAAGATCTTGGTTTCTGAATAGTTACAACTTGCAATATAACTAACCGAAACTTTACCGACTCAACCCCGACCAGCCGCCTATGTCACATGTCAACCCCGTCTTTCTTACAGTTTTTATCCGTTTTCTTTAACTCATTCAGTCCAGTAAGAGCAAAAAATGCTCAAAAGATTTTTTTAGAAATATAAAAAAAAACTGTGATATTGAGCAGTTAATCTACCCAAGTAGATTTAGTTAAGTCCCCCTGTTATCTAATTGTTTACAACAAGGGGTATCACAACACCAGCAATGATTAAAACCATGATAATTTAAGATGAAATATGGATATCTAGTTAAAACCACACATTTGAAAACATCTTGTAAATACTACAACATCCCCTAATTCCTTTTTTATCCATTCCTGCTTTTAGAGCCGGAGGTAATGCTAATTAAAAATGATAACTGCATTTTTCCATGTTTTCTGTATCACATAAAGATATATATCTATATTATTAGGCCTATATAATTGTTTAGTTAAATTGTCAAATCAAGACAGCATTGTTTGTAACAAAAGTAAATGGGTCTAACTGTTCTACTTTAATTTTTCTTGTCTTGTAAGTAGCAGCGCTGCGTAGCTCCTGCACGTGACAGCAGCACAGTCAAGAACAGAAAGTTCTGAACAATTTGTTTTCTAACGTTCAAGCAGAGAAAAGCACACTGCCTGTATCCTTCCCTCCAGAGAGGCAGAGCAGACACATCTGTGCTGCAACTTTACACAACAAGGCAAAGTGCTTTCCTTAGACATTAAGATTAAAGAAGGTGAAATAAAACCAATGGATGAAATAGAAGACACAAAATAAAACAGGGCATAAGAGTAAGCAGACATAGGACAAAAATAAAAAACAGATTTTAAGATGGGAAAAAAATCGCATTGCAGCTACAGTTTAATGTAAGCTTTGAATTAATGGCCCTCAAGTTATGGTAATATTATGCAATGACAAAGGAAAAGTTGGTACTCAGGAGGAAAACTTCTGGTGACCTTGCTTGTAATTTCAGTCCAGTCAACCCAGGCAGGAAAGGGCTGTTCTCTCTTTTTGTCCTTTTTTTAGTTATCAGCAGAGTTGGTTTAACAGAATGTTTTCAGTTTGCTGGTATAAAATTCATCCTCCACTGTCTTTCCCCTCCACCTAAACACCAGTATCTCCTTTTAATCAGTGAATCCCAAAATGAAGGAGAAACAAACAACAGCCATGTTTTTAGGTTTTTAATTCTAGATTCTAGATTGAATTAGAATCAGCTTTTCATAAATGTTTTTGTTTCTACGTTGTTTTTCCTATTTTGCAGTTGTTGTTTGTTTGTTTTTTCTTTTAGGACCAGATGCAAATCTTTAAAGTGTGTAGCTCCATATCCATACATATATTCACCTTATGTGATAATAAATACTTCCAGTGCAAATACTATGTCCATTTTAATTTTAAATTTACTAGGCAATATCTTTCAGTTGAATTTAAAGTTAAGTTCGGTTAAATATAATTATATATTTTTGTGTAGCTTTTATTTGTTTCCTTTTTGCTTTTTTTTTTTGCTTAAGGTTCAGTTTTAGTGTGTGATAATAATTCCGGACTGATAGCCTCCTGGTACAGTAGACTGCACTTCACTGTGCAGTGCTTACTCAGACAGTCTGTATGTGTGTGTGTGTTTGCGTTAACAGACATAGACTGAGCTTTAGTCTTGCATCAGGGCAGCTTCGTGAAAGCAGCATGTTTATCCCTCCAGTGTCCCATATGCAATGCTCCATGTCAGTTGCTCAGTAGTTATGTAAGGCATCTCTTTCTTGTATGCCTCCTTCTTTTTAACATGTGCTTAATGTGTGTATTTGCACAGACTTATTAGGCTTATTCTAGTGCACTGCTTTGCACGGACAGTATCTGCTGGATTGTAGTAATAAGTCCTGAATTTTAAACATTAATAGAACAGCTTGTGCTCACTTGTGTATGTGAGTCGCTGTTCTCCACATTTGATTTTTTAACATTGTGACCTGAAAAAAAAATCTTTTGCACTACTGCTGAATACCACACTGAGACAAGTAAGTGAGAGATTGGTGATTTGATTCACATTTGGACAACACTGTATAATTTTACAGTTTGATGAGAGTTTTGTGAGCAGCGTGCGGTCACATCATGCTTCCACTTTTTCCCCAAGTAAGAAACGCATGCAGTCATTTAGCTGATGCTCTAAAGTGTTAAGAAATAAATTTCTTGACCACATATTTATGTTGCTAGACAGACATTTTTTAGTTTTGTCGGGACCCTCAGATAGAAAAAAACAAAACAATATTCATATAATTTTTGACACATATCATAGAAATTTCCTAACCATGTTTTGTTTCAGTTATTGACAAAAAAGACAAATAACTTACTCAATCTCTTTTTTTATATGTATCTACTGTAAAGCACTTTGCTTCACCTTATTTTGAAAAGGTCCAATGCAAATGAATCACTGTCTCATCTCTAGTTTTTATACATTTCATTCTGTTGCATAACACATGAATGAATAGATGCATGAAAGGGCAGACATATGGCCAGAAAATAAGTGATGAATTGAAATAAAGATAAAGCCCTGCCTCAAAGCCTCGTTCTTCATTAAACTGGCCAAGAAATAGTGCTGTTTGGGGATTGTGCTGTGAGGGACAAGAGCAGATAGCTCATCTCTTGTTGAGCATCAGTTTACCCCCCCAGTGTGCTGTACTGGGCTGCCAGTGTGACCTGTCACATTAAAGGAGGTCACAAGGGTTTTAAGAAAGACCGGATTACTGTCTCATTATGCTGTGTAGCCCTTAGGGCAACCACTGCAGTATGAAAAAGTGTAACCAGGAAAAACAGTCACACTGCCTGCATTCTCCTTCCTCTGCTTTCACACCGCCTCTCCCCTGAGTCTTCTGATGTGTGTGCTGTTTCAGCTCACAGATCAATCCATGAACAAAACTCTCCACACCTGTGTGCTCACAATTTAAGGATTTTCCCTTTTCATTGACATGGTAACTTCTTCATTGCAGTTAAACTCAAGTGTATGTTGTTGTTGTTTAGTAATAGTAGCTATTTGGGGTGTAACGATTCATCAACAGGAATCGATATATCGATTGGTTGAGTAACGATCCTATCAAATCGATAGAAACTCAAACCATCGATCAATATCTTCATCTTGAAGATAAGCCTTTATTTTACTATACTCCTTTCACAGTTTCCCCCGTAATTGTGCCTCGTTCTGAAGTTTCAAATGATGCGAGCGGCAAGCAGCTAAGGTAAAGAGGATGACAAGATTTACTGTCCTCTTGGGAATAAGTCAGCTTTGTGGCAATATTTTGGATTTTGCAGGAAAGACAGGTCAACAGACAAAACACGTGCAATATGCAAGAAATGCCGTTATGAGATAAAATACAAAAGAAACACGGTATTGACTTTTGTGCTAGCGTTAGCATTGCCATAGATCCTGCTGCCTGCTCAACATCTCTGACTGACTTCTTTCCACAAAAATGTGCGTATAGTAGTTATGTTCATAAAGGTAATAAGTGACCCTCAATGTTAACTGATAACATGAAAAATGTGTCACTTTACAGTGAAATACAGTGCAGGTCTTTTTTCTTTATGTTAAAAAGAATGATTTTCATTTAAATGTCTGAAGCATTTCAGCAATAAAATTGTCAAACATTAATATATTGCTTTCTATTGTTTTCGTTCCTCTTCTATTTTTCAGGTGAAATGTAACTGATTGCGTTAAATGTGTACAAAATATCGCCTTAAATTGATCGAAGGCCCCTGAATCGAATCAAATTGAAATCGAATTGTGGCAGACTTTGTGATATCGGCAAATATCCTATTGTTCTCCAAAGAATCGATATCGTATCGTATCGTCATGAAACTCCTTCACACTTAGAACGATAAATATAAAGATAACTATAACTAGGAAGTTTTTTAAAGTCGTTACTGGTAGGTTACATCTATGTGTTCACACTGCAACTGTAACGTTAAGAACATTCAAACAACTATAACAACTACTATACTATATACTATAACAATATTCTTGATTCCATCTCACAATTTTTTTGATGCACGCACAATGATAAAACATTTTTAACCAGTCAAAATAAAGTTCAAAGAGAAGGGGCGTGTCTTCCATATATTTACTTATATCAACAGAGGTAACAGTGTTCTTCACAGAAGAGCTAATCACAGAAGTGCAGAAACACCTGGCACTTTTTAACAAAAGCCAAACTATTGGTAAAACTTGTTGTGTCGTGTTGTTGACAGCTCACCCCTCTCTCTTTTGCAGCAATTTGTGATCCTAAATCCTTAGACAATATCGTTAATTTTCTTTTTTAGACAGCCAGTAAATTAAAAACAGATTGGTAAAAAATTCTTCCTCTTTTTCATCTAAGAACTTAGTGTTGAATGAAAGATATCTTGTGGTGAATGCTTAAGCAACGGTATATTGATATGATTCTGGCTATCTCATAGTTCATCATTCTAAGAGTGAAGGGCCCTTTACTAAGACGCACTACTCCAGCATGAGTATTGGTCCAGATTCTTTACACTGTACAACTTTTGAAAGCCTTGTGTATGACATGTCTTAGTGTAAGGCTAATTACGCATTTTACTGTTTGGTTATTCATATGTCATATTCTGTTTACTTCCTGTGTGAATGTGAATTTCCCCCTCTGGGGATCTATAGACTCCTGTTTTTTCTTATCTTAATTCTTCTAAAGGGTGATGCTTAAAAGGCTGTGGATGTCAAGGGCACTCAAAGCGAAACTGTGCTGAAAATCAGCATAAAGCTCACGGCACTTCTTTCTTTAATCAGTGCAAATGGTTTCGAGAGGTTTCATGTCACGATTGCTCTTGCACCTGAAATGCATGCAGACCACAAAGTGTCACTGAAATCGCTTGAATTTTAAGCACAAGTTGTTGTTTTATTTCAGTGAGGGTGGTGATTGGCTAATCTCATTACTGCAATGCAGGCCAGCCCGGCCTCATTCCCAGCTCTTCAGTGACTGATGGTTTCTCACACCCATTAATGTCTCATACAGATGTAAAGGGTGTACAACCCAACCTGTAGAACCTTTCAAAGAAAATCAAATTAAAATAAAGGCTCTGACAGTCCTTATTTGACTTCACTTAACATATTTTAAGCAATTTCAAGCACTACTGGTCTTGTCATTTCTGTTTTTCCTCACTAAAAAAATGTCATTCCTAATATCCCTCCTGTCTTCAGAGCTTCTCTGTAACATCCAGATTTCCTGTCCAAGTCTTCCATGGCCAACAAACCCGATTTCCACTTCTATTCACTGCTGCTGCATCTCATCTGTTTCTTTTTCTTGTTTTTTTCGCAATAAACCCAGCACTCACTGATTTGCTACATGACTCACACTTGACTGAATAGATACACTATACATGCCAATGCAGACAGAACCGCAACATAGAAGGTAATATATCAATTTCAAATAGCTACCATATATCTCTTTCATCGCATTAGTGACCTCTCATGTTACTATTTAAGAGCTCACTGGGGGCAACATTCGATCCTCAGTCATTAAATCTCTGTTATATTGTAGAGAAATAAAAAGAGGGGTTCTTTTATTGCTGGGAGGACGCAGCAGTAGACACACAGGCAATTCACTTTATGAGTCGCTCACCCTTGAAAGTACTCGCTGCCTTCAAAATCATTTTACAGACTTGGTGTCCGTGGTGTGCTTTTTTTTCCCCCTGTGTTACAAATCATGTGAACAAAAGCTGCTACAGATTTGGAATGAAGTGTTTCGAGGTATGGATCTAAATCACATCTCTCATACAAGGGAAATTTAAAAATGCTCTTTTTTCTGTGTCAATCTGCATTTCTGACTGCAATTTGTTCGTAATCATAAAATTTTATCTCAGCAATCTAAAAGCATGTCATTAAATAGTAAATAGACACTCCAGTAATGTGGCATTTCACATTCATTACGGTGCTGAACTTGTGAAGGGGAGGTTAAAAAAGATGAGTTTCAATAAGAGGACAAGATAGCAGACTTATATTCTTTAGTATGGGTCAATCTTCAAAATCAATGAACCCTTCGTGTCCCACAATGCAATGGGATGGCATCTATTTACTACACACACATCTCCAATTGACGGCACAGGGCTTACTGTAATAGCTTGGTCTCCGAGGCTAAGCTTAGGTAGCTGATGAGATCACACCATCAGGGTTAGTCAAATATAGACTTCACACAACTTTTTCACAGGCTGAGTGGCACAAATCACAACCAGTAACCTACCAGCAGAGAACTCCTGGTTTCATTTTCTATTAAAAATCAAACATTTAAAAGGTAAACCAATCAAAACAGACACCTGTGAAGTCTTTAAATATCCCAGCTCTTCCTTCTGATACAGGTCTACGTGATTTAAGATTCATACCTCGATCTATATTTTATACATTTTGCTACAGGCAAAAAGCAATCAGTGTGTTTTTGTAAGCATAACTATCGAAGCATCAGCAAATAAACTGTGTAACCTGCCACTGACTGAACCATGGGACCAGTAAGTGCAAAGGCACTAACACACTGAGATAAGCACTGTGACTGGATAAAACTACATTACAGATATCTTTTCCTATTTTTTTATTTTTATATTTTTTTTCTGCAGACCACTGCATCCACAGACCCTGCATGACGTAAAGTCAGAAACTGTAGCACAGCACACCGACAGCTTCTCCGCAGGTCATCTTTAGGAACTGTTTTAGCACAGCAGCAGTGGTGGAGGCTGAAGGTCACTACGAAAAATTTTAAACTTTCAAGAAAAATCAGATCTGGGATTTTCCCATCATGCCCCATATTTGAACTCTCAAGAACCAGGAGGCATGGTAACCCTGAACAGCTTGCTGCTCACAGCAATGTTGACTTTATACCAAGAGAGACATTTGAGGACAGTAGGACAGTGCCATGTCTCCCGGCTGTCTGGGTTAAGGACAGAAGTCAAAATAAAAAGGACTAAATTACAAATAAATAAAAGACAGAACTGACAGTTGTCACCATGACCATTTGAAATGATCAAGAACAGTTTCTGATGTGATAAGATACAAAACTCCTGAGATGTTTTCTTCTTATACTAGATTCAATGAGCAGTTAGTGTTGCATTTTTCAAATTTCGCACAGTGTTTTCACAGCTACTGCATATCTACATGATAACATTTCTTTTGACAGATGTTCGTGTCATTTTCATATTACTGTTGCTGGTGCAAATAATATATTCTTCACATTAACATTCAAATGTGTTATATTGTTCATCTTGAATCATTCTCCTTTTAAAATATGCACAGCAAAGAAAGCGCCAGTAAGCACTTGTTTGGGTCTTAGCTACAATCAGATGAGAATTTACCATAAAATAGATGCAAACCAATTTGAGTACATGAGGACACTAGCAAGGACTATTTCACTACAGAGACAGATTAAATATTGATTATTCTCAGGTAGTCTGAATATCCAGGAGACTTGGACAAGTTTAAAATTGAAATGCCTTAATTAAAGCAGCTGGTTCACAGATATTTCTAGAAGATCAATATACATCCAGAATCTGACAAACAAATAAGACAGCTGACCAGGTCCACTTATTTTCCTCAATAAAATCAAACAAGTCCCTTCACAAGCTTGTGCAAATTAAGTTCAAGGAGCATTTCCATTGACCCAAGAGTAAACACAAACATTATTCGTGAATGTAGAGTAGTCTCATGTATTATGCAATATTTCCTGGTTACATACTTGTTTTGAATTTACAAGAACAATCTATTTGATGCAGTTTTATTTCTTTTTAAAAAGTCGTCTTAAACCTGCAGTAACTTATTTTATGACCACCTGTGGGCAGTACAATATAATGTAAACACACATCATCATTTAAGAAAGTTTTCAAAGTTGTCAAAAAATTTTTGAGCACCTGATATATAAGTCCAATTTCACTCTCTACATGGCTTAATTTTGGTTTCAACCAAGTCCAGAATAAAAGACATGTTTCCTAAGGTGCTAAAAGCTCCGCTTAGTTGACAACTGTGATGCTAATTTTGCTCAAGTTTGGAACCAAACAAGTAGTCTACAGTGGATGTAAAAGAGCTATAAAAGAGGAACTCGGTAAGCCTAGGAAGAAGTTTGATAAGAATTGTGGTATTGACTGAAAAAGATTAATGTTATTGACCAGAGAAACAAAAAATTTGCTAAAAGATGATTAAATGCTACATTAAGCCCAGCAGAGCAGCATGTTGGACGTGAAAAAAATTGTTTGCCACTTCACTAACGCTTACACACATCACATAGTTATTTTTCTTTGATATTAATAAAAATATCTTAATTAGTACACACAGTTTCTTTAAAGTTTCAGCAAAGCCTTGATTAGGTTAGTTCCAGCTTAATTTGCATTGCATGCATTAACATTCACTGTCATAGAATATTTTCTTCCGAGCTGATATTTTCAACCAGGCTAATTTTTAATCAACTGCAGGAGCAAACATTACTTGGCTCATATGGAAACACCTGCTGTAAGAAAATAATACAGGTTTAAACAGGTTTAAACACACTTAAACAGGTTTAAACACACTTAAAATACAGATATTGTCAACAGCAGTTGCAGCCATGTGAGAACAGTGACAGCAATGAGAAAGAGGACATTTTTGAGTTCAAGTTTCCCACACAGTTATAGTGTTTCAGAAACATCTGTGTCAAGCCAGCTGCAAATTCAGATAATCTCATGTTCAGTGAGCAGTGACAAGACTGAGTCCAGACCAATTTTTACTGCCCCCATAGAAACTAATTGAGACTGTGTCTGAAATAGAGGGCAGACATGAAATACAAACAAGTGTTTAAAGTGTGCTAATTGTGTGAACATCTGGGAGTGTGTCTGCTTGTACTTTTGGAGGAGCTTAAGTCCGCCTTGTGAGATTGTACTAGAAATCATTACCAGCATGCAGTAGAGACACCATATCACTCCTCAAGAGGTGAAAGCCTTCACCTCGCTGAGAGATAAAAGAAGAGGAGTTCTCATTGAACCTTCTAGGAAAACCTCTGGAGTGCAAAGTTCCAAAGATGCTTACATACAGCGATAAGGGATCTTGGGAGGAACATCTGATTTAATTTTACCAACTACATCTACTGCTGGGGCCATTACACCACATGCAGAGCACCTGCCAGTATTTTATTCTCCAACATTCTCCAACCTGCTGGGAAAACGTATAAATATTTAAGGACCCTACTACTTGTAGCCTACCTTCACCTGTGCGCATGTTGGGGTTTAACAGAGGACGAAACAAAGGAGAAGCACCTGCTCCATTAAAACAAAGTAAATGTGTTCTGTTTCTCAGACTGGTTGTTCTCAACATCCTGAGTATAGAATTTACCTTTGTGTCAAGACCTTTTCCTTTTATTCTCTTATTCTTATTCAGTCAGAGAATGCAAAATACAATACCTAAAAAGGTTTGAGTACTAAAACATGATTGTGAGTAAAACGCAGGTATTTTTAAAATAGGGAATAATAGGTCTAGATATAAACAAGGGATTCAAATACAACGCAGAGATTTAACCTCCTTCAAGGTTTCTTCTAGCTCTTGTCCACTGGAGTCACGCATGTAACAATCCTTTAGCTGCAGATTACACTAAAGGGATGAGCGGCCCCAATGGGCTTCATGCCTCATCGCTGGGACGCCCTCCTTATTCTGGGCCAGATGTTGTCGAACTATTAAAGAGGGCTCAGTTGCATGCGAGCATTAACACATAGACACACATACAAACACACCAATACACACACACGCACACACACACAGACACCTTGTGCAACGCGCTGCAAGCTTGCAAATTCAGTTACACGGCAGTTTATTAAACTATGGTCATCTTCAGGGAT
>JAQNCA010000024.1:21620065-21637706 GCA_029783725.1 Acanthurus tractus | reverse complement strand
CACACACACACACTCACTTCACACACACACACACACACACACACACACACACACTCACACACACACACACACACACACACACACACACACAGAAACTAATGAATCCCCTTACTTAAAAATAATAACTGACAGCACGACCACACTGGGTCCTTGGACCACACAGTTATGTTAATGAGATGATGTTTAGAGGCTGTTCATCTGTTCATGCTGACAGTGTCCACACAGAGAAGAAAGCAGGAAGTGGCCACTGCTTTGGATGTTACATTAGGACTATATCCACTGGGCAACAATTAGATGTGTAATGTGGCATTTAGTCCCACTCAGCATGTACAGTATGTTCTCTTCTAGACTCGCCTTCATGTCCCTGTTAGCTGTCCCTGTACTCTGGCACTCTTACTGCATCGCTGAGGCCTCTCCAGTCTCCAGGCTACAGTCATGTGTTTCATGCTCTGATGGCACCATAACTTAGCATAGAAGAGATTATCCAGTGAGTCAAACTGCTCTCTGATCTCTTTCAAGTCTGTGTTTGTGCAGTCATGTCTCCCAAGAATTACATTCATACTTAGCTTATTCCGGATTTGATATTTATAGTCAACACAGCAACATACTGTGTGTCAAGAGAAGCCGTTCATTGAGATCTCGACCAAGTCTACAAATCTTTAGAGGAAATATTTGACCCACAAGCTCAAGAAAGAGCAGACCTGGAGACTGGAGCTGTGTGAGCGTCTGCAGCAACAAAAAAAAAAACCCATCAGCAAGGACTGAGGGCAGAGAAGAAGTTTCATGCTGAAAAGGTGAGCAAGGATCAGGAGTTGATCCAGGGGCTGTGGGATGAGCAGGATTTTCTCCGTCAGGAGTTGCAGAGCCTGAAGACGAGGCTGAGGGAAATGGCCTCTACCAGCCTCGAGCTTGCCACCAAGCTCCAGGCTCCAGGCTGAGGAAGAGGTCAGTCAGGCTTCTTCACAGAAAAAAACTGTCCAACTAAAGGAAAAGCAGAGAGAGCAAGAGGAGGAATGCTGATGATTAAAAGCCTCAGACTTGCACCAGAGCCAAAACTCTCCGAGGTGAAGTTTCGAGGAAAAAGAAAGACAAAGGCCTGGTCTGAAAAATATACCTCTTTGTTTTTAGTGAGGAAACAAGAATAAGCAGGCAAAAGGAGTTGGCATCTCAGTGAGAGTCCAACACCTCAGCAGCTGAGCACCTCCCACTATCTACAGCTGTTTGCTTCAGGGCAATGTGGTGTCCTCACTGCAGACAGACCACAGGCTGTCAGCTGGGCTCTGTCTCCAGGAAGTTTGCATGTTCCCTCATGTGTCAGTGTAAATTTCTTCCAAATGCTTTGGTCTCCTTCCACATTTCACTAAGATTAAGTTCAGCTTAAATCTCATTTTAAACTGCTGCCACTCAGCCAGCTTTAAAAAAGCAACCAAAAATAAAAAGTTCTGCCTGCTTTGTTGTGTTTTGTTGACCTGTAAAGTTAAGTTACAGAGTTGAATTACACACAAGGCGGAGTAACCGATGTGAAAGGACAGAATGATTGATGAAGACAAGCTGTGTTTGGTCTGCCCTGGGTCTCTTTCTCTTTGATGATTCTTTAATCTTTTATCACAAATCACCCTTGAAGTGCTGTTTATTGCCAGAGAATTTTCCATTTTCACTGTGTCAGATTTATGCACTTTATAACTCCCCAGAGCGTCTAAGTGATTTTAAAGCCTATGACCAACTGGCCCGTTGCACAAAATGACACATGTACAAGGATTCAGCACAATTACAGTCATATAAAAGCTCCCTCCTTTATGATGTCGCAGTCCATAAATTGAAAATTAAGGGCTTATAGCTAACAGGAAGCAATGCCCATGACAAAACAAAAATTATGTGTGTGTCTTCAGCCACGTGATGCATTTTTTTTCACTCCAAGCTGATTGCGCACAGTATGTTTCTACACAAATTAATGACAAAATAACAAAGTGAGAGCTTGGAAATAGTCTGAAATTGAGGCAAGTAGTACAACTGTAACATTAAAAAAAAAAAAATTGAAAATGACGATTATTAAAAACTACAACAACTGATTCTATCAGTGTTGATTATCTTTCCACATGTGCAGCACAGCTCAAAGATCAACCTTCTGATAGATGAATGTTTTTATGTGTCACTGTTATGCATAGTGACGCATTATATCCTAACACTGAAATTATGTCTAAATTGAACTTAAATGACCAAATTTTAATTAGACACATTAACACAAAGCTGAATTTTACCTCCGGTGGCCAGTTTTGTGCATAATGGCAAGAAAAATGTGTGTGTGTGCACATAAACGGTGTATGTCAAATGCCCTTCACAAGGAACTTTTTATTTTAATGGCATATTTTAAAACCCCACCAGCAAAAAGCTCTCCAATTTATTTGAAGAAATATTGCATTTATTTTTAGTTCAAAGACAGTCAGACAAGAGAACGGCAAAATCATTCATACAAACATGATTACTCCCTACAGCATTTGTTGTGGATTTCAAATGCATCACATAACCAAAAACCATGGGAACAAATGAAATAAAATAAAACAGTACCTTTACAATGCTGTAATCTGAGTTCATTATTTGAGTGGTGAAAGCAATCAAAATTTCTATCATGCGTGTTTCTTGCGTTGCATGTTGCTTTTAATAGAAAACTTAATCAAAAGTGACAGGGGAAAAAAAGGAGGGATTAAATTAATAGCCATGGAATTGGATGATAGAATCCGCTCGTGAATTAATAAATGTCATGCTATTTCAGGGGCAACTAATCAAGTACCATTTAATCCAATATTTACCAAGCCAAGCAATTACCTCATGGAACATTAATCAGAGAGAACATTTATAAACACATGGTTTCCAAATATATAAAAGATGAACAACCTGACCTTGTTTGTGAAAAAGCGCTGCCAAGTGCGCCAGAAATCCAAAGTCTAATTGGAAATGACACAAAAAGAGGTGAGCACGATTGACTCCGACAGTGAGCAGCTTGATGAATCAGACCTGGGAGTGGGTATGACAGTCATCAGTCAGCTCAGTGGGGGGGGGGTGGTAGTTAAATGGCTGCTGCAGGGTTGGGTTCAGTCTGGTAGAGAGTTTGTGACATATTTACTGGACGTGAAAGTTCCCAGCTTGCTAACATCTGTTGGATGTTAAGAAGTTTCAGTCCTAAAGAACAACTGGAAGTGCCAAGTTTTGTTCCAAGCCAGAAATCTAATATACCTTTTTTTCACACCGTGTAATAATCAGCACTAAAAGGCAAAGATGCTCTAACTACATAAGATTTAAATCTTACTTTCTGATGTTTTATTATGAAATAATTGTTATGCATTAGCAGTAAGTTGATTAAAGACGGCATGTAAAATTTGGAGAAGATGCAAAATGAAGATAAAACCTAAATCCAAATATCTGTATTTTTACTGGTAGCTGCAGCAGCTACACACTGTTTAATACAGCTCTGTGATCTTTGACACATACTCTGAAAACCAAAAAAGAGAACACTTTAATGCCTATGATCTATGAATTATACTAATAAAAAAGAGTTAATTTTAGTAATTAAATGGTCAAGAATTCTAGTAAATACACTTCACAGGTACCTGTGTTCCTGAAGTGTATTCCAATGCAGACCGCAAGATTTTTATGTATTATATAAGTTCCATAGTGATGATTTTTTTAAGTCAAATAATTAGCCTTGAAAGTTATTGCAACGTTTGTATCTGTTATGCAATTTAAAAGCCACTTTAAAAACTTTAAACTCCTTCCATCACTTGTATTTTTTTCTGTCTAGCTGCTCTCTGCAAAAGGCAAGAAGCAAAACCAGCAAACCAAGCAGTACTTTAGGACTCAAAACTCTGTCTTCTGATTGGTCAACTGAGAACTGAGAGTAAGTCACTTGTTCAGGATTGGTTGACACAGGGTGACGATAAACCCCCGGCTGGTTAGCGCTTATGAGACGAAGCCACAAAGAGGCTGGAGGAAGAGGCCCACGGTTCCCAGGACGCACACGGTCACAAACACCCAAAGGAAGATTCTATCGATCACCATGGCAACGTACTTCCAGTCATCCTCCACCTGTGAGTGAGGGAGGAGACAAAACAAGAAGCGTGACAAGACGAGGAAAAGTGTCAGCGGTGAGAAACGCATGAGGAAAAGTGGAGAGCAGGTGAGGAGAGGTGCACAGTGAGAGGAAAACGGGTGCCGAGTCTCAGAGGGTGGGAGGATTACACAGCGAGGACGGAGAGAAGGAAAGAAACAAAGAAAAAGAGAGAAAAGAGTTGAACATTTCTCGTAAGCCAACAAAAATTTGGTACATCATTTACACAGGAGAAAATTATTATGTTAATCACATTCAAACCAAAGCGTCAAAAGAAGCGACAGGCGTTTTGACAAAGCTGATTGAGCCACAAGTTTTACATATCAAAGGCTGTTTCTCTCCTTTGGGAGATTTCACCCCCCGTATTTCTCACTGACAGAGGGAGGAGGCAGAGCTCTTGACTCAAATCTACAGTTTTTTTGCTTCGAACTTGCACTGTTATTAACTTATGGAGCAAGTTAGGATCTGCAACAATGCTGTCCAGGATCACAGCACAGCACAGCGCTCCCAGGCCAACACCGCTTAGGGTTTTTACATAAATACATTATGCATCCAGTACACTTGCTGTGTGTTTTCCTGGTAAAAAAAAAAGAAGGAAAATTCAATATTACATTTCCTATTTGACTTCATCAGTGAAGTTTTCTCAACTACTGTATTTCTTCAAAGGTTAAAAATAGCTAGTTTGATTTACAGTAAAACTGCACAATGATACTATAATTGTCTATACTAGATTTAACACACACAGTACAGTGAGTACAAAGTTTTCTTTATGAGACAACAACGAAATGAAGGCTGTCTCGTCTTACAGACTCCTGAAAAGCCTGTTACACAGCGAAATGGCATCTGCAGTAAGAAAAAATGGAACCGGGAAACTGGCCTTTAAGCCGTCAAAGAGAACTGCAACTGTTTTATTTTTCGTATACACTCATTTAAATTTCCTTATCAAACTCCCTCATCAAAAAAATTAAGCTGTACAGTTTACAAACACAATGTATTTGGCCAATGATATTTTGTAGGTTCCCTCGCTGCTGGTTACCACCCTCTGGTGTTCTCACTTTTTTTCTCAACATCACAAATATGACCCCACACCACCTGCCAACCCCTGTACTGCCAGCGTCTATTCATAAAGATTGGAGCTTTGGGTTATACTTTAAAATAATGTCTGATTTTGTTTGATTTACTTCACTAACTGTTTAAAATGTCCCTCTTTACTTGTGGTTTGCTTTTAGCTAAAGCTGATGCTTACTGACATTTAGAACTATTTGCATGGTAATGATAATGGAAAACATGCAGCATTGCTTACATAATCACCTTGACATTTATTAGATTTTTTGAAGGAAAAGCTTGGAAAACTTTTTTATTATATTTAGTGTTGAATAATGCGCTTTTACATTGCTTAAAAAAGCCTGAAGCTGAAAGTAATCAAATACCCCCAAATACTAAAAATGAACACACTGAGGGTGAATCTTTGCATGTATGCTTTTGTTGGAGGATATTTGAGAGGTATTGGCTCTTCATGAAAAGCCCGTGTTGCTTTGATTTACCTTTTTTTTTAGCACATTAAGAGTGAATTATCATTTTGGGAGAATGACTCACCTCTTTGGCCTTGTTGCGACTCCTCATGTTCTCAGCAATGTACTTGACACTTTCTATGGCCTGTTTGATCTCAGGTGACACCACAGAGAAGGCGACCACTGTGTTGATGCTCTGTGGACCCAGCTGACACGTCATCTTCCCCAAATCTGGTGTGTCTGGGGTCTCCTTCCCGTGCTGGCAGGGGCAGGGGCATTTCTTTCCCGTGCAGCCCTCCATGGATGTGAGCTTACTGTCCCCAAACTCAAGACAGTTAAGAGAACCTCCTCCAACCTGCTGGGGATCACAGCCAGAAGTATGATTCATTTCCACATTCTGCTGCAACTTAAAGTTGATATCTTCAGTCAACTATTTAAGCTCAAATATTGGAATCTCTGTGATTCATCTCTGGGATCATAGCAGCACAACTTTAACAAGGTCATATAAAGGACAGACATGCTTCTTTCTAGTGTTTGGAGGAGTAAAACTTTAATAAAGGCATACTTCAAGCTCTAAAGGCTGACCATGAAGAACTTGGATCACCCTGGCTTTCCACTGTGGGTATGAACTTTGTTAAAACTCTCTCATGGTAGAGCAAAGTTGTTTAGATTATATTCCTTGTGGTACTTGCAGGACATAAATAGGCAGGAGGTCACACTGTTGTATGGTCTTACAGACAGGCTATTGTACAGTTGGGAGCCTTTAGTTGGTTGGTGGAGGCAATTCAAGGTTTCCTCGGAGGGGAAATCACATTGTAATGTAGAAATTAGTTTGGCGTATTACTCTGAGACAGCTAAGTTAAGACAGTGATGGTTCCCAGTCCCACATTCTAAACACTCTGACCGATTTAATCTGGTATAGTATATTGAGCGCATTTAGCTGTTTTTAAGAGCAGGCAGGAAACATCATCTCAAGTTTTTCAGAAAAGTTAATGTCTTTTTTTTTTTCTTTTCAAAGAGATTTAAGTCTAAACCACAGGACAGCACACCAGTGAAACCCTGCTGCCTTTTCTTTCTCTTAAGCACATCAGAACTGATAATATACTGAGCTAAACTGAGTTTTAAGCTTCGATTAAATAACGAGTCAAGTCTATCCCCAGTCAGGTATGTCAGCATGCTTCTACAGTAACTGCATGGCAACTACAATGTGACTAAGGTTGAAGTCCAGTCACTGCATTAATGTCAGATGTATTACACACTTCTACCATGCCATCATACCATGAGAACTCTTGTGATTGCACGCCTGCTACATTGCTGACAGCGTTGACACTGATCCGCTGTCATTTTAAGGTGCAGAGCTGTCTCATATGGATGTTTTTTTTTTTCTCAGGGCTGAAATTAAATACTGTGGTTTTGACCACGGTTGTTGATGACCTTTCAAAAGGCAACCAATATAATGACAGGTGTCTCTAGGTGACTTGAACCAAGCATGTCTTTATCAGGTGTTTTCTAGTGCATTCCTTTGAGTTATGTACAAATACAGAATTCACATTTTGGTTTTATAAGGTCTTTCTGTTCCTTTTCAAACTCCCTACAATGTTCTTGCAACTTGCTGCATGTTGGTGATATAAACTTAAACTGCACTCTGCTTGCAGCAAGCTCTGTGCTTCACCTAAAGGTAAACAGCTTATACCGCTGATCACATGCAGAAACCCTCCTAACCTCACATTCATGTGTTTTAAACAACAGTTCCAGGCCTGGACCAGATGTTCTGGGATGATGAGGCCTTACCTGCATCAAGCTATTCTTCCTTTTCTTCCCTCCTTTCCCTCCTCCGCCTCCTCCTCCCCCTCCAGCTCCTCCTGCCTCCCCACTGCTGTCCAACCCCCGAGCCTTGCTGTCTTCGTCAATTGGCCTCCGCATCAGCATAATCCTTGGCAGCACCTTTAGAAAAACAGAGCGCACCCAGCCCGGCATGGTGTGCGTCATCGGTGTGCGGTAGTGTACGTTCAGCACGAACACCGTGATGACGATGCTGAGTGTGACGAAGATCATAGTGAAAAGTAGGTACTCTCCAATGAGCGGGATGACCAGCGACGTGGAGGGGATTGTCTCCGTGATAACGAGCAGGAACACAGTGAGGGAGAGCAGGACAGAGATACAGAGCGTGACCTTCTCTCCACAGTCAGACGGGAGATAGAAAACCAGCACTGTGAGGAAAGAGATGAGGAGGCAGGGGATAATGAGGTTGATGGTGTAGAAGAGTGGCAGGCGCCGGATGTAGAAGGAGTAGGTTATGTCTGGGTAGATCTCCTCACAGCAGTTGTATTTGATATCATGTTTGTATCCAGGAGCGTCAATGATTTCCCATTCGCCGCTCTCCCAGAAATCTTTCAGGTTCACCTGGGAAAGGAAATAGATCTTAAAATCTTATTATAATTTAGCGAGAGTTTAACAGTAAGGGGTTTAAATACTATCGCTAAAAAGGGCCCCTTCTGTAAACACCGATACAAAAACTCACAAACACTGACCTTGGATCCAATAAGTACCAGGTCAATCTTGGCTTTGTCATAAGTCCAAGAGCCAAACTTCATGGAGCAGTTCTGATAGTCGAAGGGGAAGTAGGTGATGTCCATGGGACAGGAGGATTTGAAAATGGCTGGAGGAACCCAGGTGATGGTACCATCATACTTCAGCAGAGCCTTGGTCTTATCCTCCACCAGGAAATCCCCTACAGCACTGCGTATGATGTGTGTGCATTTGCATGATCAAGCAGTAATCCCATTGTGGAGGAGATGTGATAAAAGCATTCATGGAATTTGAATAGGACACATAGGTTAGAGGAGGGCAGAGATGTCAAACAATGAGAGGAAAGATGAGGAGAAAATGAAAAAGAGGAACATGAAGAAGATGAAAATGTGAAGTTATGATGATAAGAAAAAAAAAGCATTAGGATTAAAAGACAAAGGACAATGAAGATGCATTAAGTGTCATTGTTAAATACAAAATTGTCTTTGGTTAACATTAAGAGGCACTGCTGTAAGTAGAAAGAAGAAATGAGACCATAATTAAGTGCAATGAAATTAAGATATCAGTGTAGAGCACAAACTGACTGTGAACAAAAGGTCATCGCATTATCAGTGTTAAGGTTTTTTATTGCTCAGTGTAGCAGCTATGATTAGAAAATAAGTTTCTGCTTCAAGAAAAATTGGTTATTAATATCACACAGGTAATGTTAAAAACACAAGACAGACTAAATTTGCGTAAATGACCATTATTCAGTAACTCACGTGAGTGGTTTGTGATCTGTCAACTCTGTGAATAAGGCAACTAAAAACTAGGAGGTAAAAAAAAAAAACTAAAACTGTTTCAATGTTTGTTTGTTTCTTTGGTTTTTCATTTGTTTGGTTTTGTCAGTACTCTCTTAACAAAATTGTATTGTTTTTTAACATTTCAAGTTTTTAAGGCAAACGTAATAGCTAACAGTTGCCTAGTTAGGCATCTGCAGACACAGAGGAGCATTAGCAATCATTTAGAGACCTGTTTCTTTTGACTTGATGATTTTTTTCATTTCTACCAAGCCTGAGGGAAATATCTAATTCATAACCTGCTAAATGCTTCACTGTGTTAGCCAGCTAGTTGTTATCTGTCTCTGTCTGGTCTCTGTTCTGTGCTCCTTTGGCAGGTTTAATTAATTAATGGCGAAACAGCTGCGTGCTGCTGCTGGAAATAAGGTTGATGACAGTAATGAAAGTGATACAAGCAGTGAATCTGTAAGATGTGAGAGCAAAACAATGAGCTGTGAGAAGCTACAACACATAGAGCTGAGGAAAAGTAGTTGTAATATCACTATCAGCTGCACCTCTCACAGTTCCCTGCTGCTAATATTGAATACTGACCAATGCGGATTTAAGGTTACAGAGAAATTGTCTGGAATAAAAGAAACCCACGCTGACATGTAGTAGGTGTAGGTATGGAAACCAGGTCTGTGATGTCAAAGTCAGATACGCAGTAACATTCATTACTCCCACTACTGCTGCTTTTGCCCCATACAGAGAGCAGAGCAGTCATTATTATCAAAGCCATAAAATGTCACTTTTGCTGAAGAATAATAAGTATATTGTAGCAAAAAAAAAAAAAAAAGTCATTCTTTAACTGCTGAGGACAATCTCTAATTATGAAGACAATAACAGGAGCAAGGTTTGGATGATGATCGTGACAGTCTCACTTGTTGTAGAGCACAATGTCGGGCCTCCAGATCTTGTTTGATGGAACTCTAATGAACTCAATCCCGTCAAACTCAGCAGGTATCCATCGCAGTTTGTAGTCATTCCAAATCTGAGAGGGATAAAATGAGAAAAACACCATGAGCAATCTGAAGAGTCAACCATCTGTTTTCCGTGTTGCATTGTAAACTGCACACAGTGGTAGTCACCAGAGACACCTCCCTTTGTGGTAATATTTTCAAATACATATTTATACTGCAGGCAAAACTTTCTTTGATGTTTTACAGTAGAGCCAAATAAAGATATTGTTACAAAAAAACTTCCTTCCTGGTACTTGAGCCACAAAGCTTAAATAAGCAAATAATATGACTTCTTCAATATTCACATCTGTAAATTAAGGAGGTAAGGGAAAAGGGGAGCATGTGGGCAAATAGCTCACTGAAAGAAATAAAAGATGAATGCATTCGCTTGCTGTTCCGTCAACATACCTCTGGGTAACATTTTATGAGCCGTAGATCCATTAGTCTTGGCTATTTGCATGTCATTCAAGATGAATTCATTCATTAGCAGGGAGGATTAATACCCAGTTATGACCTGGGAGCTGTTTAATTAACCACTTCATGCTACACTGGATTTTTCATTTATCCATCTAGGGAGTTTATAATATGATTGGCTGAACATGTAAATCCTGATCCAGGTTTATAGCTTATTGTTTACAAGATATAAATGATTCCAATTGAAATTTTAATAACCACAACTTTCACGAAGTAATGAAGCAAACAGTGAGTCACTAAAACCTGCTGGTACGGTAGATTAACAATAAGCAGCAGAGTGTTAAGCAGCTAGCTTTGACCACCGAGTTTAAATGAATGTATAGACTAAGTCAATGACTTTTCGAAAATGACAAGAGAGTGGGCAAAAAATGTGCATTCTTCTTCTTCTTCTTCTTATATTATTATTATTATTATTATTATTATTATTATTATTATTATTATTATTATTATTATTATTATTCAAAGGCTTCCTGTGGTTGTACAGTAGTTTGTATTGGTTAAAATTAGTTATCTTATCCCTCGGATGAAAGGATACGTTGGAGCCAGTTTTAAGGAGTATTTAGAAACACTGTATGCTGGCACAGAAGGATCCCCTGTAGTGTTAATGCTGAAGTGATGCAAAAAATTCTTCAAGGGGGGGCTTTATAAAATGGCTACCACAGTCATCTCACTGGCTGCCATTCAAAGTCTTTATCAGTGACTGTGGTGATGAAACAGATTCTCATCAGTGATGTCTTGTCATAGATAAACAGCTCAGCCACTTCAAACAACAATTAAGATCAGCCTATAGGGGCCCTTCAATGCATTTTAATTGGAAAGCTCTGAGATCCCAGTATGTCATCCACCACTAAACCATACACATCCAACATCCACGTTTTTCCGTGTTCAGTAAACACTTACTGATTTAAAAAGGCAACATCTATATAATTTCTCGTAAGAAGCAGCTCAAATTCCATGATTTTGTTTTAAGAAAAATATAGATTAAGCACAGGAAAGAAAGGAGAGAAAAAGGTAACTAAAAGAGATCAAACATGTAGCGGTTGGAGGGCAGAGGCAAAGTGTGTTATACAGGAGAATAGCTGTTTGCGTGAGGTCGGGAGTTCAGGCTATAGATCTGCTGAGAAGCAGCGTGTGACAAACCATATGTTAACATCGATCACTATCTGATCACATTCAAGTGTCTCTCTGAGAAATCCATATGCTATCTTTCTTTCACGTGTCCCCTGTCTTCACTCTGTGTTTCTCTCTGTCTCTTACACACACATACAAACTCACACACAAACGCAGAAGGAGATAGAAACTCAGAGTAACATCCCATATTGATGTCTGCTTGGTATGTGCTAATACATAAGCTCTCTTCAGTCTTCATTTACTTCCGACTCTGCAGACCCAAAGATGGGGTTAAGTCAATGACTGCTGGTGCGTATATGTGTGTAATGAATGTATGTGTGTGTGTATGTTGGGGTTTGTGTCTACTTACATGCCTGAGCCATAAATTTGTCTCCATTATTTGATTCACCTCATCCTGCAGGAACAAAGAGAAGGAAGAAAGCAGCTTATTAGTAGAGTATTAGTAGAGTGTGTGTGTTTGTGTGTGAGACAGCTGAAATAACTTCAAGCAAAGAGCACAACATATTGATTTTTAAAATAAGACTACTTTAAAATGAAAATGGAATTCATCCTTGCATCTTTGTCTTAAAAACCCTTTTCTGCCATTAATTTAAGCCCCAAAAATCCTCGCTGATAGTCAAATATATACATGCTTGGACATTTTCTTCAATTAATGTTTTAAAAATTTCATTAATATCACACGACACCTCTGGCCTCGTTAAGTACTGGCTGTTATATTATTATTCATGAAGTCTCCTGACATGATCATGCCCATGATCCACAATTGCTTCCCCTCGCTCACCGTTGACTCTCTGCATGTCTTGCTAGCGATGCAATTCAAACAATAGCAGCATGTTTGAGCCAGAGAGCTTATGAAGAAAAAGAAAGGACAAGTCCCCCATCGTTGCTTGCAAGTGGAGGTATCAGAAGAGTGATGTGCTCACTTTTTAACACTCAAAACACAACTGTGGCCTGAAAGATATCTTGACCCTTCGGCCTGGCTACGCTAATACTGATGTTAGATATAGCAACCTTGCATTAGCTTTGTTACTGACCATGCTTCGTTTTGCCATAGCGAGTAGTTTAAAGGTTTGTGATATATAAAACCCTTTCGTCTGAATCTGCCTTTCTAAGTACATCAATGTTTTCGAAGGAAAAATTCACAGTCATGGCACTGACTGCTAATTTCAACCCCAGTTTGCCTTGTTAGATGGGAAAAAAAAAACACCAAACAGACATGTTGAGATGGTTGAAATTTGGATTTTCACTGCAGGGGGTCTTTAGGAGATTGACTGAAAATGTCGAGTGTGAGAACATTAATAATAAATAAAGAGGTTACAGATGTCACTTCTTCTCTGTCTCTCTCTGTGACCTTTATGCACTGTGATCTTTGCAATCCTGTTATTTTCAAAATTCTACAAAAAACACATACAGAAACACATAGGCCATATATACTGTGTACATACATGGAAATACATGACAGCATGAAAAAAATGTATACAGACACACATTGTGACACATGCAGTTGGTGCACACACACCTTCCTGTGCACATCCACACACTCACCTTCAGATTAATCTCACCTTGCTGAGTGAGCAGATATAGCTATATATCAGTCCGGTCTGAAAGAGGCTCCTGCAGGCAATTTTCCCTTAATCTGAGGATTTCCATTCTGAGCTGAAAACTCCTTTTACTGGGGGATGTGCAGCACCCACACCCCCCTCCGCAGATTTTGCGCGCACACACACACACACACCACCACCACAACCATCATCCCCCACCCGCATTGAACTTAACATTCCCAAAGCAAAACAGCAGTGGATAACAACACTGTGTGACATTTTCAGAATCCGTGAAATTGAGCAGACTAAATAAAGACTCTATTCACTTTCGGCTTTCACTTCTCTCGTTCTGCAGCTTATCTTCTGCCTTCTCTGTATCAAAGGTAGGAAATATGATCAGCAAGCTCGTGGGAAGATGTCTCCCAGTTCACACAGACTCTCACACACTGCTGAAAGGGTGCTAAAAGTGAACAACAGTTCGGTTACATTCAGCTTTGTTCATACAAACTCAGGAGACATACAGAAAACAAGACAAACAGAGCTGCATGAAATGAAGGTGCAAAGGTGCTTGAAACACCTTTGACATTATATTGAACTGAAGCTTTACAAGCTTTGTTTGCATGCAATGATTAGTATCTACCCTTGTTTGTTTGTGTGTGTGTAGCTTACAACTTTGACCAGCTGCGAGATGGAGACCTCAAACTCCACAGTGACGGGGTCAGAGACATTCTCCACTGGTCGGATAAACTGGTTATATCTTCTGAAGAGTTTCCTGAACAGCCGGTCCTCTGCCTTGGATGAAAAGCAGTCTGAGCAGACATAAAGGGGACGGAGAAAAAGAGGGCAGAGGAGAGAAACTGTGAGCAGTGACTGGATGAGTCAGTGTGGGGAAAAAAAGCAAGGAAGAGAAAAAGGACGGAGTTTAGAAAATATGCAGAAAAACAACAAATTTAGTCGAAATCTAACATTTTAAGAGGTCACCATCCACAGACTCCTAACTTGATTCAAACTAATGCAAATTAAGCCACACAGCTCTAATATGGAACTAAAAGAAAAAGGCATTAGCCTCTTTCAATTTTGACACAGCATCACATCAGTGAAAACTTCTGAGTTTGTGGATTAATATGTTATGGTGTTTGATGATTCCTTTATCAGGAAATCTCTTGGATTCAGATTTAGATACGCTGCTCAGATCTTCAGATCCAAAAGGTCTACCCTGAACAACGCTGCGTCCTGAGATTAATTTTATGCTGTTTCTTTGTGTGATCTGTTAGGTTTCAATACAGTCATTGCATTTAAACTGGCAAGGAGGCACAAAGCAGCCATGTCCTTTATTAAATGACAAAAAACAGTTTTCATATTTTCTCAGGGGCCATTGTAGTCTTGTATGGAGAAAGGTCTTGCAGCCCAGATTATCATTTAGTTGCATTTGTTTTCTAAAGAAATTCAATCATCTTGGACAGCAGAGTCCAGAATACAGCAACGGTGTGCTTGCAAAATAGTGACAACAGGGAGGTATAAGGAAAGGGGAAATACCCTACAGGCACACTTAAACCCACAGTGTACCTCCAGTGAGTCAGACTAGGATCACTGGATCTCTTACATCATGTTCTGTTACTCCTTTAAATAGGGAATATGAGAACAGGTGAAAAAGCTCATGGAGTTATTCAGGACACATATGTCCCTCACTGGCCTTTCAACCTGACCTAACAGGACAGCTCTCAGCCCCTCTGCCTCAATTTATTTCAATTCAATTCAGTTAACCAGAGGATCTTTTTTTATTAGCTCTCTGACTAACCCATCACCTGCTCCCAAGACCTGAGACATACCTCTGCTTTAACCTTAACCTTATCTATCCAGCACCAGCCTGTCTTATCATTTTTAGTATCAGTGCAAACACATTTGCCAGGGTGACAAATCGCTTGGTTTATATTGACTCGGATTGTTCATTTCTGCTGTTGGATCTCATTCTTTTTAACACTTTTTTACAACATGTTATTGACTCACCAGCAGAGCAGAAGTGGTATCCAGTGTGAATCGCTGTCATGGTTCAATATGTTTGCAGAATGTGGACCATACAAATGCAATATGTTTATATTTTCCTCAGTTAGGTCTGTAATGCCTCAGGGTCATGCTTTGATGAGAGCTTTAATCCAACATTAGAAAGAGCGGATTCCTCTATAATTTAGCCTAATCCACCGCTTCAGTTCAGCCCAGACAGCCCATAATCATTACCAGAAACCATGATTACCGACTTAAATTTGTGAATTTATTCATATTATAGGAGCAAACAAATGTTTAGAAGGAGTGCCAGTTTAAAAAAACAAAAGTGTGTCTGCTTATTCAGGCAAGTGAGTATTATGGGCAGGTGGTGCACAGCTATAACCGGGACATCCTAAAACAGTTCCTCACTGAAGCTAAAACAAAGGTGAAATATTTAAGAGGAGAATAAAAATAAAGTGACAAGCATGTTCTCTTCTCATGACTAATGGTAAATATAGGTAGGTGTGGAGGTGTTGGTTCATCCTGTATGAGTACACGGCTGTTGTATTTCAGCCAAATATAGGAATTTCTTCAGTCAGACTGCTGCTTAAGTGCAGTGCACATTGCCAGGGGCTTTATTTACTAATCATCCAGGATGGAGCCTGGAAGGCTTGAGGCATAATATCAGCATGTCTGCCTAGTAGAAAATGCACAGCAAGCTATTTTAACTTAATGCAGGGGAGTTTTAGATGGTAGTCTAAGAGAGGAGATGTCACACTGATAGTTTTTTTAAAGTGCAGGTACAGAATAAAGAACCAGTAGGTTCACACAGTTTTTTCTTCCATACTGTGTCCAAATTTCTAAATCTCTAAATCAAAATCCTCAGTGCACCTTAAAATAGAACATACATATTCTCCAGCTTTATACTGGTTTACATGTCAGAACTGCAGTGACAACAAAGGCTTATAGTTGCTAAATTCAAAATTGACCCACATCAAAAGCTATCTCCTCTGAAGGCGTAAAGCTTGAGATTTTCATTAAACTGAGCTCCATATCTGGTGCTGTTAATGGTGAGCATTCTTCACCATTAGACTGCCAGTTTTCCTTCTCTCTCTCTCTCTTAGCACTCTATTAGAGCTGTTAATTTTTTTCAGTTTCTAATATGGCAAATCAACACTTTTTCCAGCTGATGCTTCACATTAAAAGTACCCAACTGGCTGAGTACCAGGTGGCTCTTGTTGTCAGCTAAGGACTCCATTCTGCAGGCATCCGTTCACATTTTTTTTCTTTAAACCAGACAAAACTAAAACACGAAAAACTTCTCTTAAAGTGTATTTTGACTTTTATTACTCAGCATCAGTCGCACTTAAATTAATTCTGAATGATTGAAAAAAAAAAGGACAAAAGATCAACCTTTAAAAAAAAATAAAAAATCCATGCAGCTACTCCAAATCATCCAAGAACAGCTGTCAGTTGACCTTGTACTCATGTGACAGGTGTTTTAGTAAATGTAGTCTAAATTTACAGAAACACAGCTTTGTTTGGCTGCACTGTAAGTATATACCAGCTGCTCCTCTGTTGTATTTCTGACAATGTAGCAGCTCAAAGAGTGCTTTCTTACTCCCAAGTTCTGAACCGTAGTATTAAACCGCACTTTCTGTTGCAGCATAGCCGCAAGCTTTGCCGAATCAACCAGGACTGAAATCTCTATAGTGATAGCTTTAAATCTAGTCATTACATTAAATAACAGCAAAACTGCAGTCTTTACCGAAATAAACTTGTTTTTGTTGGTTGTGTAAGCGGCAAATGTTTTCAAAAGGAACCAAATCAAAGAGTGGAGTTGAAAGTTCCCCACACAGTTTGCTGCCTTGAGGCCGACTGAGTCACAAAGGCTCCTGCAGTTTGTGACGACGCTCACCCACTCTTTCTCCTTTAAGACCCTTCAGTGCTCTTTGAGCTGTCACACAGAAGCCCCACTCACTCCCAATCACACTCTATAAATATCTAATCAATACCACAATTTTCTCTGATGGACAGCTCTCAAAGCTGTCTGGTGAAGGAAATGATAGAAGAGGGGTTGGATTGGGGATGGAACATTCAAAAGGGCCAAAGAAGCAAAAATATGAAATAAGAAATCTAACAAAGACTCAAAGAATTGAGGGCAGCAGATGTCGGCTACTCAGAAGAACTTTACAGAACTTTTTGTCACCTCAAAGACACTGGCAGATTATGCTTCTGTTGTCACCCCTAAACTTTTTTAAGTAATATTCTCATTTGACTAAAACCAGCATGACTGAGCCTTAGACAGACGAGGAGAAAATCTCTTAATTAAAAAACAGACGTCTTTGGAGACCTCAAAATCCCAATGACAATACAGTGCTGACCTGTTTCTGAATGGCAAAAAAACGAGATAACTCATAACACAGATGACAATGACACCAGAAACTCTGTTGTTTTTGAATTCCTGATGACAGCTTTATGGACAAGAGGAACAAAAAAGAAAAAAAACAAGTCACAGAGAGGAGAGGAGAGGAGAGGAGAGGAGAGGAGAGGAGAGGAGAGGAGAGGAGAGGAGAGGAGAGGAGAGGAGAGG
>JAQNCA010000024.1:21562854-21577136 GCA_029783725.1 Acanthurus tractus | reverse complement strand
TCAAAATCAGCAAATGATTGAGTGCTACCTGTTGATGATGCAGCTCTTTGTACAGGTTGATGCAAATAACCTCAAAACTTTGTCAAGAAAAAGGATGTGTGCTTTTCTTGGCACACTGCAGGTAAAAGTTTAACTACATTTCTCATATTAAATGATGAGTTCATGTTTTCTCTTTGCCTCTAATATGGCTTGCTAAATTAATGGTCATTAAAGCTGACTCAATGGTGTTTTGTTTTTTTTAAAGGAAATTAGGCAAAGAAATTGATGTTTTGAATTTATGTGGTTGTGTATGTAGTGCATCATGTTTACCACCAGATGGCAACAGGCAACATAAAGGCTGGCACAATCACAATCCCAAAATCATCAGTGTCTCGTTTTATACTCCAAGTGTGTTATGTGTCAGTTTTGGTCTACATCATTTTGCTGGGGGCTCCTGGGAAAAAAAGGGTGGTCAGTTTAAGTGAAATATGAGAAAAGCTGTGGTCAGCAAAAGAGCATTAAACAAACCTTTTGGACATCTTTTTTATTATTTCCTTAAGACAGATTTAACATCCCGGTGTTAAGCATCCATCCAGAAGATAATCCAGTGTCTTCTGACATGTGAGCTGGAGACTAAACTAAAACATGGACAAACTTCATGAATGGTAGAATCAGGATGGGCTGTCACATTATTCACTGAATTCTCACCTAATTGGGTTAAATGTGGCATAGACTGTGAAAAAGACTGACCATCATTACCATCATTGCATCATCTCTTACATTTTCACCAGTATTCTGACCAACCCAGAGCTTTATCAACAGCACCAATAATAATCCTGCCATTCATAATTCAGCAAATCTACATATATTATCACTGATCTTCCTGAGACTGTTGATTAAGGTATAAACATGAACTTTCATAATCTTCTGTTGTTTATTATGATAGTGATCATGCTTCAAAATAAAAAAAAATATTTCGTTTTTGGTACCTTATTTAAGAACAAATGCAATGGTTTAATGTGACCACTGGATGGTGCTGTTGTACTCTTGTTGGCTAAGATGAGCTACCATAGAAGAGATGCACCCAAAGTGGTTGCCCTGCTGATAAAATGTGGATCTCTTACTCCACCTCTGTACATAGCATGTCCCAGTCATGCATTTCTTAATACACTTACTAGATGGACAGCACCGTTACATCAAAACATCAAAAGGTGTCGGCACATTTTTAGCCCAGACATGCAACCTTTCAGGATGAAGAACATTTTTGAAATAAATAATAGTCGATGACAACTGATGAGCTAGTATGTCGATAAATGCAGCATTTAACTACTTTAAAGCCATAACACAGATACATATTGAGTGATGTTAATGAATCCTCTGACCGTCCTCATCATTTGGTTGGTTTGTTGAGACATTTCTTTTGTTCACAAACTTTGACAAAATCTCAGGCCACTGACATGGGGCTTTTTAAAAAGGGTTCCATCAATTAAACAGAGTAAACAGCCTTAATTGTTCTTGTGGTGCACTGTGCTTGGGAGATAATCATGATCCAACAATAGTACAGCAGTACCCTCTGATTTTACTATTTAACCATAAGCTGTATTACCATATTGACTCAGCGACATTGCCAAATAGAGGAAAACAGTGTCAAACAGTGATATTAATAGGCCAAGAAAAAACACGTCAAAGATTAAGCTCAATGTAAATAAAAGTTACCGGGGTCAGATCCAGGATTCGCCTCTAGATAACAGAACTACACTGCCACCAAGTGGACTCTACCAAAAACAAATTCATCATCCTTCCCCAACATTTCTGTGAAGATGTAATTTCCTTATTCAAGAATTCCATTTCAAAAAGTTAAGCAGAAAAGATGAAGAAAGAGTAAATGGAGTACACACTGTTGTAGAAGAAGATGTTATACATTTATTATTAACCTGCTTTTGAAATCCAAAAGACAGGGTAAGGGATTAAAAAAATCATTGCACTACTTAATAAAGTATTACTAGTAATAACTCTCATACAAAATGTACAAATGTTTGTTAAAAATTTCATTATCATCATAACAGGCCTTCAAATGATTTTGGTTACAGATATAATACATAATAATGAAACTACTATGACACCATTTTAATGACAGAGTTTCATAGAGTTTAAAAGGAAAAATATTCAAACAACCCAACAACCTGCATGGAAAAGATTAGCAAAATAACTTGATAAGCACTAATCATACTGGTTGCGCCATTTTCTGAAAAGACATAAATAGTGGGACTGAGGTAATTGCTAGTGTACCAAGCAACAAAAAAACTGTCCAACATTAAACAATCCTAAGACATTAAATGGATGCATAAAGTCACATATTATGACCTTTGACCCTAACAGGGGAAAAAAAAAATAACAGAAAAAATAATTTCCCTCCATTCCCATTGTTATTACATGACTCTATATACTGAAAATGCTGGAAAAGGAGTTTTCTAAAATAAAAGATGGCCCTTCCAGGATTCTAATACACTGATGTTTTTTTTTCCTTATTTTGCAAAAGTCAGGTTTGAACAAATGCATTGGTCTGTTGTGATGACACTGGATGGATACACATTGTACCTGAAGAAAACAAAGGTTTATTCAAGGCATCTCAGATGTAAGACACTGCAGGTGCCTGGCAGAACTTCCCAAACCAAACCTTTGTTTCTGATATCTCTAAAAGTTAGGCTGTCATCTCGACACAAACACCAAATGTGATAACTTACAATAGAAAGCCTGCTCTGTGCAGGAGGGGAACATCTCTGAGTTACATTATCACATGCTGACACAGGCCTTACAGTATTATTGTCAAACAGTGCCCCTAAAAATTCTGGAAAGAAACCGATGTATGTGGTGAGAAGAATATGAAGGGATCAACAAGTTGGCTTACTGTAGGTGCTGTAAGTGGATGTGGAGAACATACTGTTCTTTTTAATGCATTCAAATGTTTGCTCATACATACAAAGACTGTGGAAAACTGATCAGTGGTTCGTTAAGAATGAAAAGAGTGTGTAAGTTTTAAATCTACATATTAAAGTGCTCAAGTGTCAAACCCACTGTCAGGTGAAACAGTAGATTTAGCTGTAACCGTAATAAGTCTTTTCCAAACTTGTTTCTTGTCAGTTATGAACAAAAAACAGCGTTCATGTTTACCAACACTTACAGAAAGCTGCTTGGGTACCAAGACAGATATAGGTGTATGTCTTTAAAAGGCCTCATCCCCACAAGAAAGCTAATGAACTGAGAACGTATGAACATTTTGGCAACATGTTTGATAAATGTCTTGCATCCACCTGGTCAGCTGTTAGAACCAGCTGTATTCACATAATGTGCCTTGGCAGAAAGCTTAGTGGCTATGAAGAGAGGGATAAATAGTCCTGATCTGTTTCTTTTAGGGTAAGGACATACCGTCTCTCAAATCAATGTCTTTTAAAGCCTCCAGCTTTTACTAGTTTTAGACCAGAACAGTGCAAATAAGTAGACATGGAGTGATGGACTTAAATTTGTAGAGTGTGTTCATGACATGACGAAAAAAAGCATTGTTTGCTTCCCTGGAGGAGTTCCTAGTCCTAAACTGTTATTTCAAACTTAGGTTTTTGGACAGATCTATAAAAGGTGTGAAGTTGCCCTCAACCTCCAGTGAATCTAACATATATGTAAGTAGAGTGGGGAAAAAAGGATTAAGGAAGACAATAAACTGTATTACATGAACTGTATAAATACCAGAGAAAAAATAGCACGTGGGCAGGCACACACTCTTGCACACACACACACTCACACACATACACACATGCACACACTTGAACATGAATACCTAGAGACAAATAAAGTACATTTTTCCTGTTCCAAAGTAGCTCACTCTTTAAGACACAGTGTACAGTATCTGTTTCACCTCCTGCAGACTGTTCTCACTCTGAGGAATGCAAGAATAAACATAGACAAATTAAAATGGAACACTTCTGTTAACTGCAGTGACAGTAAGTTGAGTAAAAATGAGTCTCTGCAAACCGAGAGGTGGATGCTCAGTTAGAACCAGAACAATAACAATGACATTATCATAATCTTTGGGCTGCCAATTCTCCTACAGAGGTTGTTTTCTCCGTCCATCATCCAGAACTCAACTGCTCACATCAGTTTAGAGGGGCTGAGAAAGAGTTAAAAAAAATACACTACTATAGTTCAACCAGCACACAACACTGTGTGTATGTGTTTAAAGGCCATTGATAATAAGGTGTAACCGTTAGCAGAAGGCAGAGCAGTAGGGCTGTAATAGTCTAAAACAGAAGGTCTAGGAAGTCCAGCTAACACATAAGCAAGTCAGTAGAGTTGCTGATTCCAGGTAAGAGTTACTGTGCAGTGTCCTGGGGGATTAAAGAGTGAGGGCATATGGAGGACTGGTCCCAGTTCTGTGGCAGAATGTGTGAGTGGAGACATATGGAAGAAGGAGAGAAGTTCTCGGGTCAGTTTGTGCATCCAAAGGGAGTCTTGGATTGTGGGTGTTGGGTGTTGATATGAGGTCACTCAGAATCCCTCTGGACCTCAGAGGCATCGGCTCGACAGATAGGACAGGTTCGGTTAGCCTAGAAGAAGTACAACAAACAAGGAACATTAAAACATTAGATGAGGATTAAACTGGTAAAAATTATAGACAAAAGTCAATACATGAGTAATAAATACACCTACTGAAGCCATGAGTTGGCTGGTAAACTAAGGTCACATGAGCAAAACTAAAACATTTTATGGGAAAATTATTGTTACGCACTGAAATTACAACAATCAGTATGCTTTCAAGAAAAGTAATTTAAAAAATTAATAATGTACAAATTTAATTTCAAATTTTGTAAGTTGTTTTTAAATGACATCCCAAAAGTAGAAGCCAGAACAAAAGGACACAGTTTTCACAAATAGAAAATAATAATATCATGTCTACCATTTGTTCAATATTTGGCAGGACTTAATAACTAAGAATTTGTCGCAGGCAGCTTTTTACAAAGTTCAGAAAGTTTCTTTAAATGCAACGACTCATAGAATCACCCAGAATTTTAGTGGGGAAAAAGTCTCTGGGCTTCAGTAAAGGCCATTGGTTACTGTTTACTGTATTTGAAAAATTTGGCATGTTTATAGTCCATAAAATATTGTCCATTTTCATGCACTGAGTGTAAATAGTGAAATTAGTTCAAACATTATGTTTAAACAGCTACTACATGTTGTCAGGTAAGACGCACTTTTAGACAGGATGTTATCTCACATAACCTTACATCAGACTCCTTAGAGGAATGTTAATACAAGGTTTGCAGAGGCTCTATGTCCTCAAGTTTCCAAAAAAAATATTTTGTGGAAAAAGAATGGATACATTTCCAGTTTCTGGCATGACTTGGCTTTAAGGGCAAAGAGAAAACAGTTGACCAGTTGTCATGAATCCCAGTATCTTAATGTATTACTCACTTTGAGCCACTTGTCGACACACTTGGCGTGGAACTCGTGATTGCAGGGCAAGACCCTCAAGAGCTGGCGAGACTCAAAATCACACATACACACCACACACCTGTAAGACAAAGCAAGGTTGGTACCATTTAAAAAGCATCTTTACAGGTCAGCAGTGCTTAAACTCACAGCCACCCATAAGACAAATTTGAAACACACATTGTAAAAGGTAGAAAGGTACTCACAGTGTTTGCTCAGACTGATGGTTGTTGGGGTTAAACCTGTACGATGGAAGCTGTTCTATATCTGCTTTAGTGAGGCCTCGGGGCTTGGCCTCCCCCAGGCGTTCTGCGAGGTTTAACAGGGCCTAAAGGTTCCACACAGAAAGGCAAAGTTTAGAGGAAAAAGTTCAAATGAGAAAAGGCTGACACAAATTGCTGCATTACTGAGCTCATGTGAACATTAATATTAAGTTATTGGAGGTATGGACTTATGGCATGAAACATATGTGTACATACATATACATACAAAAGAACTAATCTGAGCCAACTGTATGGGTGATTTTATTTCAAAAAATGGTTAATTTAAAAAAAAAAACACACAGACACATGAAATGCTTAATCATAAAATAAATGTTGTCTTCAGTTTGTCCTACCTCATAATTCTCCACCTCTCCATCGTCCACGTCCAGTTCTAGACTGATAGTTGGGGCCACATTCGGGGGCACAGGAAGCATTGACCTATAGGTTATTAAGAACAGGTACACAAGAATTAGGAGACTGTATTTTTTAAAACTCTGAGGTTAAACAAAAACTACTGCAAGTTTACCTGTATAGTTCCAGTGTAAACTTGAGAAAGTAAAAAAAAAACACTCACAGGAAGTAAGGCAGGAAGCTGGGGTGGTAGGGAGATGGCGGTACAGCCTGCTGAGAGCGGTAACGACGGCTTGTGAATCGACGAGGCATGAAGTGGGGATAGGGCTGCGAGAGAGGGGAGAAAGAAGAGAAAATCAATTATTCCGATGAGTTTTATCACATCATCTTACCATAACTGTTTAACACTGTATTGTGATACGATTATGTTATTATGTTATTATTATGTTATATTATTACTCACCACTGTAAAGAGTTCCTGTGAAAGGGGGTCATGGTGCGAGAGGAACTGGAGTGGCGTGGAGGGCGGCAGGGTGGAGGGGGGCTGGTGATGATGATGGTGGTGATGGTGGGCATAGCTGAAGCCTCCACTGACTGAAAGCTGCTCTCCCAGAAGCTCAACCTCATTTTCGATCCTCTGTAAAGGCTGAGGAAAATAATACACACTGGGGTTACTGAACGTGACAAATGCATAACAAATGTTACAGTGGGACGTTAACTGGATCAATGAAATTTACAAGTCACTTCTGGACACATAACAAACATCAGGACAGAATAATTTGTGAGATTTGTGTTTAATAGTGCATTTATTATTAGATGTAACAATTGTTATGATGAAAATAATAGAAGTTCTATGAAAGATAATTATTTAGGTTGTGAAAGCCATTACAAAAATTACTGCCATCACGTGATATTTAAATACAAGAAAACTTGAGATCTTGTACTTCTTGGTAGAGCATCCTTCTGCTATCTAAGTTCAAACCCATTTTTAAAACCGCTACTACTTGAAAGCATCCTGACCGGAAACATCTCAAACTGGCATGGGATGTGCACGGCCCAGGACAGGAAGACTCCGCAAAGAGTGATCAAAACCGCTCAAAACATCATTGGTACCCATCTACCAAGTAGCAGTGATATCAGGGAGGTGAAGTGCCTGTGCAGAGCAAAAAGGATCCTAAAAGACAACACCCACCCCAGCCTGTCCACCCTGCTGCCGTCAGGCTAAAGATACAGAAGTATCCGCTGCCGTACCACCAGACTACAGAGCAGCTTCTTCCCTCAGGCTGTGAGACTACTTAATCCACCATCTGCACTTCTCCATGTTTGATAATTGTATTTTATTTTTTATGCAATCAATTAATCAATCAAGAGGGAACCACTTTTTAATTTCATTACACAACCTGTTGTATAATGACCAATAAACTTCCTTGTATCCTTTTAATGTGTTGAAGGAGTCAAGTAGTCCTCTATGATTCAACTGAGGTAAGCATCCAATACTGAATCACTGTCTTTCTCCATGTCTATCATACCATGGCCACTTTTTAGCATAGAAAAAAACAGATTAGTTCTCACGTTTTGTCCCACCCTTCTTTCCTGTTTCACTTGGAAATAAATCATGATATGGAACCAGATAACTTCTAAATTATGTTTTATGATGACTCTAAAGGCTTCCTTAAGGCATACTACAGTCTATTATTCCTAAATGTTTTATCACAAAATGATGCTATACAAAAACATTATTCACTTACCGATCGTGGCTGTTGTGTCTGGAAAGGCAGGAACTGTCCAGGTGTGGGGAGGTGGGGTGGATGGTGAGAAAGGTGGGGTGGATGGGGAAGCAGGAACTGAGGGTCACTGGACAGCAGCGAAGGAAATGCATAGGGCACTGGTAAATGTTGCATTGAACATGCCTGTAGCATCTGGAAAAGGGTTAATAAAAAAGAAAAGAAAAGAAAAGTTTTAAATGCATGTTTTCTTACATTTTCATCTTACTGTGGTGATTTTATTGTACCAAGTCTTGCCACATGGTGGCAGCAAAGACCTTAAAGATCAATAAGACTCTTCAGACAGGGAAATAATCTGCAGGTCTCTGCCACTCTTTAGCCACTTCTTTGTAATACTTTTTTGTTTTTCCTTGGTTGAGCCATGGGAGAGGCTGTACAGCACAAAATGTACTTTATTAGAAAACAAACCCACACACTCCTACAAACTGCATATTGTTGTGTTATTCTCACCGGGTGGTAGTGTTGTCCAGTGCTGAAGACCACGCTGCAGGCGGGGACTTGTTGTTGTGAGGAACAGGTAGGGGGAAGGTGCTGGCCACTACACAAAGGCGCTGCGAGACCATGAGGAGGGACTGGGGTCACTGTGTAGGAGACTGGTACACTGGCCTGCTGCAGCTTGGGAGGAAACACACACAAGTTAATATACAGTCTCTTACACACACAGACACAAACACACAAACACAGGTCATGCCTTTTGGCAATCTTGCATCAAATTAATTTGCAGGCTAACCTGCTCGTGCAAGTCCATGACCATGGCTCCTTGCTGCTGTTGCGTTGCATGATGTTGTTGCTGATGGTGATGGTGTTGGTGATGGTGGTGGTGATGAGCAGCAGGGTGCAGTAGTCTTGGCGACAAGGTTGGGGGGCGGAAAGCTCGGGGCTCCTCCAAACCGGCACCTCCAACTCCAGCTGTAGGGGGCTGGCCATAGGCGCTAGGTGTGTGTGTTGGATAAGTCTGGTGTGTGGAGGGATGGGGGTTGCGGTGGTAGTTTTCATCCTGGAGCTCTGATGGCGAAAGGCGAGGTGCAGGGCCTTGCGTGGAGGGGTTGTGATGGGGGGGCAAGTGACGTGTGGGTCTAGAGAGGCGAGCACGTTGACGCCTTGCTGGTGGGCTAGAGAGGGGACAAAAGGAAGAGTTTAAAATTTGGAACCCTCAGTTAACTTATCACAGTGAAACTAATTTGTAGAAATCCAAAAAAAAAGAAAAAACTATCAGCATACCTGCGTCTGTGCCGAGCAGGAGTGAGACATCTCTCCTGGTGGTAGTGTGTGTGGGGGTGCGGTTGCCTGCGACTTGGGGGTGCCGACTCCCAGGGCCTGATGGGGGGAGATGGGGTGGATGGTGGGGGAGCAGCTGAGGTTAGCTGTTCCAAGACGGACTGACTGGACAGCCTCTGACGCTTTGGGCTGGGACTTTCCTCACTCTGCAGAGGGAACAAGAGAACGAGGGAAGAAAAGATGGAGGGGAGAGGATGGGTTTTTGTGGTTAGTGACCCATAGCACTTAGATCTAATCAATTTTACCATGCTTCACAGTCCTGCAGCCTTAAAATCCATAGTACTACATAGAAGTTCCTTTGTGACTCATGGCATTTCCTGTATGATCCAGTGTTTGGTGAGTGTGTGCTTGTATGCATTTGAGTGCTTTCCTGTATGTGTGTGAAAGAGAGCGTATTACACCATCAGCCCTCAGAGGCCCTGAGGGTTCAAAGTCACTTCCTCTTGGAGAGAGGAAATGCAAAAGCTGGACGAGCACACACAAGCCCATGTGCGCGTCATGCGTACACACCCATAGCTGGATAGCTTCACCAATGCTCATTCTTAGAGACAAAACAGCCATTGATACACACAGATCAGTGACATAGCTGAGGATGTAGTCATCAAGGTTTGACTGACTGAGGAGTTATCGTATACTCAACTCATCATGAGTCACTTCACTTACAGTCAAACGGTGACTCTCACACTTAGTACTTGATGTAGCAAGAACACACACGCACATGTGTCAGTTCTTAGTCATTCTGTTTTACGAAGACCTTAGTTATGTTCTGTAGAACTCACCAGTTCCACTAAGAAACAACACACACACACACACATACACACCTCCCTTCTTTGTGGGAGAGACACAGCATTAAAGTGTGATAAAAATGACTCAGCGGCTGTGACTTTTAACACACACGGGCACACACAGACACACATACAGAGCTCAGCAACCTTGAGAGCAGTGTGATAGCTAACAGGAAACAGCTGGAGAGCAGGCTGCTGAAACACACACACACACACACACACAGTTATGGAAATGCCTGCAGACCCGCGCAAATTCACATTCACACATGGGCAGCTGCCACTGTTTGAGTTCTGCAACCTATAAAGAACAATACCTTCTGAAGCTCTTTTGAGGCAGACGCTGCTGATCTAACAAACCTGAACAAAATGCATTTTTACTGTAGGGCTAAATGCTCTGTGCACTCATGGTTCTATTGCTCACTGACTCTGGATGCACCCTGTGCTGAACGAGTTTCTATAAAAGAAAAACAATGACAAAGACTTTATTTAGTCTGTACCAGAATGAAGTACATGACAGAAAAGGGTTAGAACGAAGGAATGAATGAAAGGAGAAGAGGAAGTACAGACAGAGTGAGTGCACATGACAGGCAGAGATGAAAGTGAGGTGAAGCTTGGTGGAGCCTCAGGGCACACCAGACCCTAAATGACAGAACAAATTTAGGTCGTAGCGAGGGTTACACACCATGATTTCGAGTCTGTGTCTGCCTATATTTATTTCATAAGCTGTGTAAATGACCAAGACCTAGCACTTGTGTCCGAGGCGACTGGTGCATCACTAAGTCTGCTTCAAAGCCGTACTGCATCTGAACACATCCTGACCTGCCCTTTCTATTGGCCAAAAAATATTTGTGCTCTCTTGTTCTTTCTAGAAATGATCTCATAATTTCTCTTGACAGTCAGTTTTTGAACTGTGCAGTACAAAGGGGTTGGAATGACCCGGAAACTTTCAGATAACAGACAAAGATATTTGTTTTTAATTTCTTATCCATACTGAAACTTCCAGCAGCAATCTTTACTGACGAGGTCCATTCTTACGGTTTATCAATTCTGACATTTAATGCTGTGACTGGCTCACAGAATTGCTTTAACCTAGAAAACTTTCTTCAAAATATGGCATGAAAACATTCTTAAAAAACACAAACATACTACGAATCTAAGCAAATTAGCCCCTCAACAAAAACACAAAAATCATTGCTCAGTCACAGTGAAAAGAATGCCTTGGTCTTTAAGTTTGAGGTATAAGATGGATCCTTCATGGGTTAGAATTTTTTGAGAGCAATATGTTAGGTCAAGATGCAAAGTTAGGGATTCCCAAGAGCTACATGACTAAGGTTAATCTAACATCAGAGACCAACTGACTTCAGCCTGTAACGTTCAAACACAATTACTTCCTAATGAATTTCTGAAGAAATTTGCATCAACAGGGACATTTAGTGTTCCAGGTAAATGAACACAAGATTTGAAGCGTCTGATTAAGTGTCACTTTGTGAAAAAAGACAAAAATTAGACATTTTCTATGGGTTATTTATTTTCAAAAGTAAAATGGAAAGCCCTCTCTATCTATTCCCATTTCTACATGGGATTGGGGCACCAGCAATCCTACCCCACCCCCACATCTCTATGCTCCTATCACCAACATCCCCCTCTTCCGACCTGACACCCCAAAACCTCTCTACCAGCCTCAGCACCAACACCCTAGGGACATCTACTGTGCCCATTTTCATATCTGAGCCAGCATCCTACATCCCGAGCCTGACATATTGCCTCTTAACAAACTCCCCACCCTCCTCAACCAAGTCCTCCCATCCCCCCCTTCCTTCCATCAGATAAGCTGAACCCCTATACAGTCCCTTTTCCCTCTTGCTCCCTTCCCCCCCTTTTTACCTCTATCTGTCTGTCCTGTCCGAGACCCTGGCCTGAAATCTGAGGGGACAAGACAAGAAGTTTTTAGACAGTCCATAAAGACACAGGGACCCGCACCCACATACACTCAATCTGTCTTTACACATGCAGACTATTGCCCATTAGTATGAAAGTTTGATGGGCCTGTCTGCCCGCGTTAGTGGGAGGGGAGCAGTGTCAGACAAAGGAGCGGGTGTGTGTTGGTCTGTCTGTGTATGTGTATGTCCTAAAAAGAAATATGCCTTAACATGGCCTTATGTTCTAATTGAGTGCTTGTTGTGCACTCATGTGGACACGCACTTGTCTGGCCCAAACGTGTTTCCACTAAAGCCAGATAAGGAGGCAAACCCCTGCTGTTTTCTTAAGACACAAAAATACACAAAAAACACACACATACAGTCAGACACATACAGTCAGACACATACAGTGACTCCCCAACATGAACTGAACATGCAACATGGAGAACTGTTCTTAGACTGATATTACAGCACATTCTGCGGCGCTCACAGTGAAAGGACCACACACACACATACAACTCCGTCCACTCATTTCACTGTGTCCACATTTGTTATGTGCACACACCAAGCTGGGCAGATATCCTGGAGTGAAAGCGCAGACACACCCATCCATGTTCTATTTCACCATGTCCACATTTGGGATATGCATGTGTTAACTCACACACACACAGTAACTGCGGCCAGCAGCTGTTGTGGCTTCGCTGTCATTGCTGAGAACCGAAATAAAGAGAGGCCCACAGAGTCCATGCAAACACAAACATCCAAGAAACACAACTGAGCTCTGGTCTCTTCTTTCCGGCACTCATGTGCTAGAAATGGTGCAGAAATGTGCACACTGGGCAAATATGGTCATTTGCTTTTGTAGATTCATTATTATTTGCAGGCGGGCTCCACTAACACTCAAACACTCCCCCCCCACACACTTATTTTCTTTCCATCAACAAGATTTCAAAGCCCATTTTGTTTCCTCTGCCACTGTTCCTCCCTTCCTCTCGCTCCCTCCCTCACTCCTTCCCCTCCTTTCCTTCTCTCGCTCCAACCAAGTCCCACAGCTGGAGGTGAAATCATTAGCAATACCCCCTCCCTGTTTTTGGCCTCCCCTCCCTTCCGTCTCTCCCTCCAAGCTTTTTGCAACACCTTCCTCAGCATCCTGCCTCCCCTCTTCTCCTTCTTCACTGTTTTTTTTTTATTTATCTGCTTTAATTTTTACAAAGGTCTTTACTTTTGACAATGACTATCATTTACTCAGGTGTTTATGTATTTTTTTACTTATGCTTACATGAACTACCTGAGTGTGCTTTTAAAATACTGACATGGCTGAATTAATAAATAAAAAATTTATTTTTTTTTTAGTGTAAACAGCATTGATATGGGAGGGAGGTTCAAGCATGTATATGCAGGAATCAGCTGATAAAAAAGAAAAAAAAAAACAGGACTAGCCATCAGCAGAATACTCAAACCATAGTCTGTTTCAACAATTTCAATCAGATAAAATGAAGCAAAACCAACTGGAGAGATGGCAGAACTGCCCATAAGAAATGTGCTTAAACAAAAACAAACAAGCACATTTTGTATTTCTCTTGGCAAAGCACAAGTGCCACAGGCTTGTGATACTGATGGCTCTCTTAACTTGTACAATGCGTATAAGTACACAGTGAAAACCACGGCAGCATGTATGAAACGTAAGCAGAGCTGCTATTTGCCAACTGCTCTGTGTTCAGGTTTCTCTAGGAGGTACTTTTGTATGAACACAAAAAACTAACAGCCTGTGAGCACAACATGGTGAACAAATTCAAGTATTTCTCTGAGCTTAGGCTTCAAAAAAAGCAAACTTTCCACGAGTGAAGAGGACACAAAAATAAAGCTGTTATTATTTTTCATTTAGTAATTCCAGCCAATAAACTCTTCATGTGTTGGCTTAATGCTTCAAAGTTGTCTAAGATTGATTATTCTAAGTGCTAAAATTTTGAACAGGAGAATAATTTGCACAGCTTATGCAAGGCATAATCACATCTGCATATGTTTCTATAACTAAATGAAAAAGCCTTAATGACCTGCAGTGTTTTATATTGGTGCATTTGTAGTGGACACATACTTCAAGTTCTATTTTGAAAAAAATGTTAACTTTAGGAAGTTTAAAGAAATATCAGTGTAGTTTATGTGATAACCAAAAGTTATGAAAAGTCATGACCAGGGCAGCACAAAAACCATAAAAATGGGTTGTATTCAGTGGTTACGGTACTCACACCTTTTCTCTGTGACAGCGATGAGTTCAGTGGAGGTGCATAAGACTCGCACATTACACTTTATGCAAACGTGCTTTGCACGCACACACACACACACACACACACACACACACACACACATTTGTGCTTCTATTTTTGGAAGGACCCATTATTGACATAATACATGCACCAGCACCTTATCCAAAGCGTTACCATC